>JACGDI010003141.1:685190-712023 GCA_014898725.1 Jacaranda copaia
AAGACTCCCAAGAGTGACAATATCCTTGCATTCTCAGCTTTAAATCTTGATAAACTTGAGCAATCCAGTTATTCCAGCAAGATATCAAAAAAGGAAATCAAAAAGTCCTGCGTATCAATGCTAAGTTCCTAAAGCCCTGTCAACGTAGAACATCAAGAGCATGCAAATATTTATGAATTCTTAAAACCTCACTTTTGAATTTTTTTTCTATGGGCCAATAAAATGCACATTATTGGATTTTGCTTCTTATATGCTTCAAATAGCATTTAGCTTCAAGATGTACTCTCTTTGGGAGTATCTAATCTAGAGTTACATTTCACTTGATTGGTTTAAAATATTATTTTTCTTTTCTAAGTTTGACTTTATCCATATCAAAAAGGAAAATATCACAAAATCCGATGTATTACCTTCATTTTGCATATTCCTACAAGATGAAAAACCAGTACATCTCCCTCTTCTAAGCTATGCGAAATTGCAAATCTCTTCCATCCAGCACTAAGCCCCCTCCTCTCCGTCAGGTATTTTGTGTAGTATTCTTTATGGCTCTCATCTACTAAAGTAATATTTATATCATGCCTTGGCATATACCATTGGCAGAATAACTTCGGAAGTGACTGTCAAAAAAATAATTAGCAAATAACACATATGAAACTTGCCTAACATCCTAATAACCTGAACTTGGAAAAGTATTCACCCTTACCAGCCAGAAGCCCCCCGTGACATTTGATCGAATCATTGGCTTCACAAAGCTGGGGAACTGTCTATTAAGATTTGCCTGAACCTCCTCTGCTCGCTCCATAGCAGATGATATAATCTCAACTTGGTGGTGAAGATCATTATTTGTCACCCTTTCCCGTTTACAGCTTCAACAGTACAACAGAAGCAGGGGCTCTAGGCAATAAATTAATTTTGGATATTCAAATGAGAATTCAACAAGAGTCACAGTTTAATGGTTACCTTCTTGTTTCATTGGCCATATCATGAGTGTCCTGTTTAGCAGAAAGCATTACTTGATTTAAGTACACAAAAGAAATCATAGCATAACTCAATCACATTATATATTGAAAAAGTTTCTAGCATTCTAAAATTTTAACGTTTTCACTCACTCACACACATATACACACACACAAAAAGAAGAAGAAGAAGTTCAAAATATCTTAGAGGAAAAACATCAGCACCACCACCTCGGTGATGCCAGAATAGCCATCAACTATAAGTCCATGAATGGCCGACAGATTTCCTTAAGTAAATTTCAACGTAAATGCACATAAAAGATAGCAGATGAAGTCTAAACCACTCGAACCAATAAGAATATCCTCATAATGGTTACTAGATTTTTCATTGTTATCTTGATAACCTTAAATGGTTAATCCTCCTTTTTCAATACAAAATAACTCTTCTCAAAACATGATAACTACTTCATCTACACCACCACCCCACAAAAAAAGAAGAAAAGGAAGAGTTCATATAAGTAGAGCAAAAAGATGTTTCGATCGCCCAACATATAAGGAAATCATCCGTTGGGATTCAGACAAAAGACACATCCACTACAAGTACGGTAATTTTAAACTCTCTCCATTTTTACACTCTAATATTGGCCTATGGAATCCAATTGTCTAATCAAGCATCAGAGGACTTTTGTTCTGTAACCTCCAACAATCTAATTCCTGTTTTAATTCAGATCCCAAGACTTGATCCAATTGACCACCTACATCATCTCAACAGTTCCGACTTAGATCAACTCGATCCTAAATCGAATCGAATGACTACTCCGATCCCACATCACACACAAATAAAATATCAATGACCACAACCTCCATCTAAATCTAAAAGGGAATGAAATCCAGGCCTTCACCTCCTCCCAGGAGGTCGGACAATACAAATATATCATAAAAAGAGGAAGTAGACAAAATCTTACTCGTTGAAGCCTATGCGTTTCCTTGATTTCCGAGAGTCGTTTCATAATCTTAAACGAAGTCCGCCTCTTTCTCTGCCACAACGACAAAATTTTGTTAAAAATAGAAAAAATCAAAAAAAGATTCTTACATACATAAATAACAAGGAGAAAAACTCGAGAGCAATCCAACAAAAAAAAAGGAAAAAAAAAAGCCGGAGAATTAAGATCAGGCTACTTTCAGGAACATATGCAGTTAAAAGATCTTTACGTTCTTCCTCCATGAATTATAATTGGATTCTGAAAAAATTTAAGAGTAGGATCTGCGTAAACGTTATTATCCAGAAAAGTTACCTCAAATAACCATGAAACGGGAGAGGAGAGGTAATACGAGCTATTTCTTGACACAATAAAATTTTTATTGTCTAAAATAATAAAATCTAATCCCACTTTGATTATAATATGTTAATTTATACCTTGTATATTTTTTAGCTCAAGAGTTTTAATTTTAATAAAATTCTAATGTGTATGTATATGTATATGTATAAATAAAAAAATCAACCTACATCAATTGGGTTTGATTATCTATTTTCAAAATTCAAATTTTATTATTTTTTTCCTTCACAAAGGATGATCAAGTAGATATTCGAGGAGAAAGTTGCAAAGGAAAAAAGTGCTTCAAAAAACTAGATTTTAATTATTTATGATATTCAAGGTTGGTGATTCTTTTTATATAAATTTATATTTAATAATATCATTATCCAATATTCAAAAATTAATTAAAGTAATAATAAACAAACAATAAATAATTCTATTTTCTAGATAATATTTCCAAAATGCTTTGGGCAGAATTGATTTCTTTGGTCTAAGCGTGAAAGGCGGGTCTTGTTTTTGTTTTTATTCATTTCATTTTTCTCAAAATAAAATTAAATTATTTCCCTAAAATATCATTGAGAAAATCTAACCATTTGAATCATTGAATCAATTATAGCCATATATCTTTCAATTATTACGCCATTTTAAAAATAACATATAAGAATATAACATTTTAATACAACACCACTTAAACAAAATTTACATTAAATAAGAAAATATTTATTTCTTTATCTTAAAATAAAATTAAATATAATATCATTCTCAATATGCTTCCCCAAAACATAGCATGGGAGGAATAATCTTGGAACATTTTGGCTACTTTAACACCTAGTACTCAATTTGACCTAATAATATAAATCCCCACATATTATGAAAGATCAAGAATTCAAATTCAAACGCACTCCTTATGTGCATCGTGGATGTATGATATGAATTATAATAAGAGTAGAATAAATTTTGCATAAAGCCCGCATAAACAATGGATAATGTGACATGCAACAATTACACGAACAAATGTAGGAGCCTAGGTGGCTGCATGCATTTATCAAATTGAATTCACCATATATCATTACATTTCATTGAAAAACATTAGATAAAAATTTACATGATTTACAAGTGAATCTTAACCTAACCCAACAGTTCTAGATAAAGAGATAGGCACCAAGACCAACTTTCTCAGTAGATGAATACCAAGAGTAACTTTCAAAACTGCTTATTTTCAATCTATTTTACAGGCTAATATTAGGTTAGGTTATACATTAATATATACATATCTACTTCAGTCACAATAAAAACATTATGAGCCAACAAAACATGGAGATAACTTCACTTCCAAACTGTTATCCACGCAACCTCAAAGTTCATCGTCTTATGAGCACAAACCAACAGCCAAATGCAGAGATTTCACATGACAACAGGAGGTGTTTAATGTACAGGTTTACCTTAACATATGCTACTCTGCATGCCTTGACTTCGCTGTGCTTTAAGTACTATACATTTGCTACCAACATCTGGGGTAAACCATGTCGGCTGGAACTCCATCAAATTTGCCCGGCATATAGTCTGAAAACATTATCCTCAAGTTTCCAAGTTATTTCACGAGCCAAATTTCAGTTTTATCTCAAAAACTTTCACAATCTTGATCTATGTTTGATTCCACTAAAGGGTGACCTCCTACGCACAGAAGCAAGCGGCTCTCCGTTCAATGAGCCAGAGAATTTAATGTCCCAACCTTCAACATTCTTTGGAACGCATGCGTCAAAAAGTAATTGACCAAGAACACTGTTTGCACTCATACAAGTGCCTGAACGAGGAGGGGACCTCTCTTTTCGCTCCTCTTGTGCAGATCCAGATTCTCTGCTGTTTTGGTAATCGGATGAACTCGGTAGGAAGAAGTGGTCATTTGGCCCAACTGCAACTCTTCTGAAGCTTTGATTTGAATCAACTGCTGCATTCTGGAGGTCACATATCAAGTCAGATACCTCATCATGCATTTCATTCATACGAGACTTTTTCCCAAGTTTTCGAACTTTTTCAGAGAAAATTGAAACTGCCTGCTCAAGCAACACAGCTATAGCAGTCCTATACTGTATTGATAGATGCTTGAAATGACCTGTTGAGGCACAAAACATGAGCAAGATTGGTATCCATAAAAAATCAAAAGAAAAAAAAATAATAACTTGCAGGACGTGAAAAGCAATATTAAACAGTAGGACACGAACAGGTCATGTTCCATTCATTGATCTTGATGGCAATGTCAAATCATATATTGTGAATTATCAACATTTGAACATGTTCCGTAGACCTGATCTAATGTTTAGGTTCCCAATCTATGCAGGCAATAGAGTTGTATAATACGAGGGAAATATTAAAAGATCCTACGGAAAGGGATATTAAAGTTGGAATACATGTTTGACCATTGAACCGGACCAAGCTGGGTGCTCGGAGTTAGAAGATGATCAAAATGAAGAAACCAAGTAAAAAATGGATAGAAATGGATGAGAGACAACAAGCATTAGAAAAATACCCCATTATGCTTTTTATTAGACCAGCCTGCAAAAATTGAGTAGTCAATTAATAGATAAATACTATCAGTTCAACTTCAACATAAACATAATTAGCAAATTCGAGATCAGAGGGAACCTCAAACATCTTTGCACTATTTTAAAGCAAAAGAAATTGGAAGGATTGGTGTAACCACATGAAAAACCGAAAAGGAGAAGAGCCTTTACTCTTGAAAATTGCCAATCTTCTAGGTAACTTCCTCTATTCACATGCCACTGATTTTCAGCCAGTTCAGTCAACAATATTTTATTCTTTTTTCTTAAATCTAAATTAACCACCAAATTTGGGGTACTATCTGTCAGTATGTCTTAATTTGTGTTCTTAAGGCCTACACATTTTATGTATGCCTCAAAGCAAACAGTTCAGCCTAAAGGTTAGTTTTACAGTCTCATTATTTGTTAGAAACATCAAGACAATAGCTGACAACAATCCAACCAAGTAGTCCAACAGCACTAGAGTTGCCTCATGTATATCCCAACAACCGTTCATTGATTTTCATCAGTTATTTCGTAATCTAAAGTGGTTTCATCCCCCTTTCTCCACACCAAAAATAACTCTTCATAGCACATAACACCTACCACATCTCTACAAATAAAAATAGTATATATGAGGAGAAGGCAAGGTTTAAATGAACCAAACATCTAAGACACATTACCAGATAAGGGATACAGACACTTCAACTTTTCTTAATATCATTAAGGACAGGAAAGGCTCAGGAATGAAAAAACTTTCTGAAACCTTAGAATTAATTTTCAAAAAGTTGGACTAATTGTTGAAAAAAATTCCAAAGTACATATTTTATGATTCACCACATCACATATTTTGATAACAAAAATTAGTATCACCAAACACTATAGCATGTGACCGGTCTGAATTCCCTTTAATAAATGAGGAAAGTTATTTGAATACAAGGCATGGCTCCATTTATGATCTAGCATCAAGCACTTAATTTATCTCTAATGTATGTTGGCACAAAAAACAATTAAGATGGCAAGCCAGCTCTCAAGTGATCCAGTCATTTTATGTGATGTAGAGCTAAATGAGTTTCAACAATAGGAAGAACTGAGACTAACCTATATGGGCAGAAGTACTCCACTTCACAACTTTTACACTACCCCCCAAATCCTGTAAATTCTGAGCAAATTTGCATAGAGTTGAAAATGGAGCCACATCATCATTTTCTGAGCACAAGATAAGAATGGGAGCACCCAAACCCTACACATGACAGAGGAAAGGAAAAAAAAGGGTCAAAAAATGGAACAGATAATAGTATAATTTGCAAAACCACAGACCAATGTGAAACTTACGACTGAGGAATAAAGGGTTTGCCAGAATTCTGCTCGTTGGGATCCAAACCTCGTAATAAATAAAGCATCCAAGCTCGAAGTAACACCTTTTGCAAACAATGATACTAGCTTTGACGAACCAGGCATTTTGAGGATGGAGCGGTGTAAAGCAAATCGGGCACCTAGGTCAGTAGTAATTTCTATAGGATCAGAGTCATAGATCTGGCCTGATATGCAGCTTGCAACCAATCTGCTGTCCTCCTTCGTGTAAAAATAAAGAAGTTATTGATAAAATGTTTACTTATCTACTGCTAACAATTGATTTATGTTGAAATCAAAGGTCAAAGTCTACCAGATTGAGCTCCACTTCAAAACATCCATCAATTATCTGCACCCCATCAAAAAAGCAGTCTAAGTTTTAAATGAACCAAGTGCACGATATTCCTCAAAACAACTGATTTGCAGGAAAGTAGTGCAGCAAAAATTAGCAATTCATAAGCTAGAACTATGTTAATGTGCATCAATCATTGCAATCTTGATCCATTGATGTTACCTGGAGAAATTTATACAAGCAAGCTTTAGAACCACCAGAATAGGATGCAAGAACTACAGGACATAGTCCCAATCTGAGCTCCTATCCATACAAAAATACATAGATCAGCAAAAGAGCAACAAAACTTGCAAGAGAATGCTCATGAGCTGAATGTATCTAACATAACCAGAACATCATTACAAACTTTATATGCATTGGTGAATTGGTTGGCTATCACCAGCTAAATCTTTTCATTAAGTTGTGCAGGGGGGTGCAAACAGAGTTCCTAAAACCCAGCAAATGAGTGATAAAAGTGCTCCTTGGATTATTCAGATGTTTTTCAAGCAGCCCAACAATTGAAGTGGAATGAAGAAAACAAGATTATTGAAGAAAAAGATTAAAAAAAATATTATCATTCAATTTGCCATTTTTTCACATAAATAAAAATTGAAATAAGACCGACCTTGACAAGCTCATCAAGGACAGAAAAAGCCAAGGATGTCGCTCTCTCTGGAATGAATCTGCAGGAAAATAGCCCAGAAACGAAACTATTCATACTTGTTTAAAAGAATAGATCAGAGGCAAATGCGGGTCCTAAATCATAGAAGAAATAGTACAACTAATTATATCACCACAAACAATGTATGACACACTAGTAGATCAAGATAATATCGCATTTGCATTCAGAATTATGGGCTAAATCAAAACACCAACTTGATTGAAATACTTAGATAGTCTATCCACTCCGAGCATGTCTATTCTTTGAAAAATTCTATAATAATCACCATTAATTTCTCCATTTTCCAATCACCAAGCAGGAAATCATTACTCGTAATTTTGACGCTGTTCTGAACCACACTACCACAGTATGCACTCTTTTCTTCTACATCGTCGCAAAAACCTTAAACATTTGAACTCGTCTAAAACCGGTGATTTCTTCTACAGTTCGAGATATACAACTTCAAACTGCTCCCTCTTCACGCACCAACACCAGCATGTTCAGAATTGTAAAATCTTAAAATGACTTCAAGCTACAATTCTCGACTAAAACTTCATTCACTAAAACATCTAGCTCAAAACGGTAACCACAATCATCGAACAAACAAAGAAAAACAAAATACAAATTGCAGTAAAAAGAGTATACGGATTGAGATAATCGGAGCGGCAAACAAGCGAGTTCCATCCGAGAGAAGAGTAGAGACCGATGAAATCCTTCAATTGAACATCAGCAACAGAAACCCACGCGAAAACCACTATTATTCCCTTCGCTTTGAATTCTTCCCCGCAATTCCGCACCCAATAAAACCTCCCCCCGCTGCTCATCCTCGCGAGAGCTCAAAATATACGGATTAATTTATTGGAAATTTTTAAATTATTAGAGAGAAATGAGGGTTTTGTTTATGGACCGTCGAGTGAATGGGTGAGGCAATAGGAAAATGGAGAGAGAGAAAAATGACTGAGTTCTTGGTGGTGGATCGCCGAGTGGGATTGCGTATGTGACAGCTCAGACGATGCGTACCTTGACGCATTTTAGGTATATTCTAACGACTATCCTGCGCCACATCCAGTCCCGTATTGAGGATCATACTTGCCTCCCTTGCGATTTGGGCTTGGGCCTGGGTTTTGAAGGATTAGCCCAATTGAATATATCACAAATCATTAATTTGCTCATTTTGCGCCTCTAAATGATCTATTCTTATTGGGCCAAAACTCCTTCCACAATTTTTTTTTTTTTTTGTCTTAGCCAGACTATTTCAGGCCCAATCCACGAAAAGGAGTTTGTACAACTTTAAAAGGGTTGGTTTGCTTTGAATATAAAATTATGAGTAATATATAAACAAATATAATATGGAATAGCCCAATAGGCCCATTTAGCCCGACAAGTCCAACATCAATTATGGATTAAGTCATTCGACAACAATTATCTGGTCGAGTATATTGTTACCAACCGCACTCGACAGGAAGCTTCATCTATTCTAGCATATTCTACCATCTCCATGATCGACCAGCCAAGTTTGTTCGATTGATATCGACTTCATGACTCACCTCGGCACTGACACAGATCAACGCCACATTTATTACTCTGACATAAAGCATACCTCGGCATTAATGGCGCGTGACAGCCGGTACAGTCGCTGCCACCACCTTTGACAGGGAGGGGTCTACCAAATGTACTGTTCACCATGAAAAACAAGAGATAGCACCACCTGAAAATAGCACTGAGATATCTGAAATGACCATCAACCCCCTGACAAGGACTAAAGCCCAAAGCACCTGATAATGGCACTTTCGACAAATCACACACTAGGAGAATGCTATAAATACCTCATAGCCAACCACGCTCCAAGTAATGCCAAATACACTATAAGCTCTTAATATTCTGTTCGATTACCATATTTCGATTAGAACTATCTCATTACATCTGAAATTAACACTATTTAAATAAAAAATATATCTATTTTATTTTTATTTTTCTCTCTCATTACATTTTATCTTTCTCTCCAATTTTACTATCTCTCTTTTTCTTTTTTTTTTCAAATGTTTTAATTCAATACATAATTTAATCTTATATACAATTAATTTAAGCACACACAACATACATGTTAGGAACCACTAAAATTAGAAGAAACCCAAAGCGTATTCTTATTTACAACATTTAGAAAGATTCTATATTCAATTAAGAAAGAGATCAAGATGTACTAATCAAGATGATTTTGAGTTTGAATGCGTCCTAAATTATCAAAAAGAAAAATAAATTATGGATCAATATATCACAATATCAATATTATACTTTAGTATACTATTATATAAACATTGTGGATCCTCGACTGAGCTAGTGAATGTGAAGAATTTTCACTTTCAACACGATAGACCAATAAATGTTAAGAATTCTTACTTTTTATACGACATGTCAAAGTAGAAAGAAAATATAATGTATATTTTATTAAAAATTTGTTAAAATTTAAAATTTAAATTTATATATATAAATAATATTATTGAATTAGTCAATCATGTCACCCAACAAACATGTGTATACGCATGTATTGCTTTTAAATATATGACAAGAGGAAGAAGTCAACCAAACCTACAAAAGGGAAAACATATCGAAGATTAAAACCAATGGGTGTCAATTTACAACCTCCCATTAAAAATTATGAGAAATAGAAAAAAGGAAAAGTCACGTTGTGCAAGTGTTGTCGTCATGCCACATCACAATTGTTAGATTAATAATGCTTTTCGCTGGTGGATCTGCACAAAAACCAACAATCTCTAGAAGAGGGAAAAGTACCTCTCGGTTTGCTCAAATTCTTAACTCTGGGGATTGGGGAGCAACCCGCTGTCATCATAATCAGCGATTTGATCGACTTTGAAAGAACAAAATAATAATAATAATAATAAAAGTTGTGGGCATTGTTTAAAAATTCGGATCGAATCGAGTAGGAGGACCAATTAAACCATTAATCGCCTGTTTAATTGATTCAATTTTATGTGAAATACAAAAAGGATTTTATTTTGTGAAAATTGTTCGGACTGATAATTGGATCGTCCGAATCGATAAACTATTCACTGTTTAATTGAATCGAATCGATCCATTTCTTTTTTTCATTTAATCTTTGACAAAATCAACAATTTTTTTAACTTTTTTTTGGCTAAGCACATATTTCTAAGACTGAAGTACATTTCTAGAAACTGTTCAAAACACTCAATGAAATGCATACAAGAAAAAGACCTATTTTGTTTAAACTGTCGTCATTATGTTTTATATTTTGATATTTTACTAATTTTTAAGTAATAAATAATATAAATATATATTATTACGGTTCAATCACAAATTTAATTAATAATTGAATTAATGAATCATAAATTATTAAATTTTTCAATTCAATAAGCGATAATACGATTTTTTGATCACTGATAGTATATATGGCGTTGAAATCAAGGAAGGCCAACCAACCTTCCATTCTCATCAATTTTTCTTTAATTAAACCGACTAAATTAGCCAGCTACTTAGCAACATTCTTCTTTCCCCGCTCTTTCTCGATCTTCTCTTGCTAACATAAATTGAATTAAAGAAAACAATTCTGCATCAGATCCAAAGCACATGGAACTCACTTGACGACCACTCCATCACGGCACGTGCACATGTACATTTGCTGTCTACTTGTTATTAATTATAATAATTTTGGACACTATCCATTCACCTTTTTTAATTTTTATTGTTATTTTTATTTTTATGAAGTTTTAGAGGCATGGGAAAGGGGAGTACTAAAGCCAACCCTCTCGTAAATAAGAAATTTGAATTATTGGAAAACGAGTATGTAAATCATCAGGATGTTAAATTAGTTTTATCTATAATTTTTTGATGAAAACATTAGTACATAATTAATATTATATAATTATCAAGGTGTCAAATTAAAGTTATTCCATCAAAAAAATAGTAAGAGGCTGTTTGGTTTTGTTTTTTGCAGATACTTTTATTTTTTAATTAAAAAAATAGTGAAAAGTTAGTTATAAGTATGAGTTTGAAAATAAAATATTGTTTAAATGTTTTGTTTAAAATAAAATGAGTGTGTAAGGTTGAAAATTAATTGTATTTGGATGTTGTTGTGGTTTTATATTTACAGTTATGCAAATGAGAGTAGAAAAAATAAAATGTGAAAATAGAGAGAGTGTATAGAATGTGTTTGAAAAAATATGCTGAAAATGAAAATATTTGTGTAAATGGAAAAAAAGTTAATAATTTTTTACTTTTATTTTTAAGAGAAAATAAAAATGTGCTTTGGCACTAAATTTGTTGCACACTAACATTTGAACCCATAAATTTGTTATTTGAAAATAATGGAATAATCGACAAATTGGACCATCATTCGTTGCGGTCAATAAATTAGTACTTATGAAATAATTTTTGTGCACATAATTGAATTTGGTTTATCAGTTTGTGCATTGGCATCAGATTTGACCGAACTGAAATAATGATTAGTTATAAAGGAAACCTGAATTAATGAATGCACTTTTGATTTGGGACATGTTATTGAACTTAATTACTAAAGCTAACATTAATTCAATAGACCAAATTAATCCAGCAGGCGAATGGGGAAAATACATTCATATCATGGCCACCGTTGTCTCGTAATTAATTAATTTATTTTGTTTGCCCCTGTCATTGTCTATCTACTATGTACTATTGTATTGAATCTAAAACTAAAGTAACATCTTCAATTTTGAACCTTATGCCAACATGCATAAAATAAATTAAACTCTTTATTCAATCACATTTCTAGTACGAAAAGTAACTAACCCAAAACATGACCACCACAAATAAAAATAGTATTGTTTTTAAGCTGCATGATTTGAATCAAATTACGGAATTTTTGTACTTTTAGAGAACGTTGGGAGCATGCACATCTATATTGCTTTCTCCCACATATATTAATATATACTTTTTTATTAATTCTATATAATCACATTTCTATATACATTTTTTTAATTTGAACAGGAATCTGATTTAAGCATGCTATAAGTTCAAATCACTTCTAATTTAAATTAAAATTAATGTAATTGAAATTGCTTCACCCCACCCCACGTACCTTTATCTATATTTAACTGCATGTATTTGCCGTATTCTTGTTCATATATGTATATATATAGCCCACAATCCATTCGTATGGTCTCTTTTTCCTGCCCGTATGTCGTTTCAACAATCAACACAACCAGTCTCTGACAGAATTTGCAGCTTTTGATAGTCACTTACATCAAGAGAAAAAACCAATATTGTACTCCTACAAACATATGTTCCCCTTTTTCCGGGAATAAGGAAGTAATTAGGAAAATTACCAATATAATCAATCCAGTTTTTGTTTCTTGATATTTGGAGGGTTCTTATCAAGATAAAACCTGCGGATGCTTGACCTCTGATATTTTTGTACTATATGTGCCCACTCAAGGCATTAAATTATAGAACACCAATTGATGAAAATGACAATGGATATCGAAGGGCAGGTGTATGGAAAACTATCCAACTTATGCGCAGCAATAGATGGATAGATATATACAATTTTGGGGGGAAATGATTGCCGCCGGTTTGAGACCACATCTTTCTCGAAATATACAATTTTTTTTCGGCCGGTTAGTTTTACTCCTTTTCCTTTCATCGTTTACTCATATTCCTAGTGGAAAAGACGAAGTTTTCAATCAAGCATCCAAATCAATTCACATGGCCCACTACACACATACACACAAAAGAATGTATACAAAATGATGCATGTATGTATACCCACAGACACACACACATGAGGGTGTGTGTCTCATGCCCAAATCCATGCAACCTAAAGAGGCTCTTGATATTTCCTCTCTCTTCCCAAATGGAATTTTACTAAAGAAGGGCTACAAAGTTCATTCAGCCATCTAGAAAACATCCAAGATATGCACAAACAAAACACTCTTTTCAATATCAAAAGCAATTAAAACCCTCTTGCCCATATCAATATCATCAACTCTCTATCCCAGAACTCTGACAGTACCATCCATTTGCCAGATAGAGAGAGCTCAAGAAAGTAGTACATCTGCAGCTACAAAACTTCCATTAAAGAACTCTCGATTCTTTACATAAATATGGAAATTGCTATACACCTAGAGCAGATTAGCAATGAGAAATTAAGTGTTAAATGCCCTCCTCTTGAACAGGTAAATTAATTTTAACTTAACCCCACCCACATAAGAGATAACAGGAAAAAAATGAAACTAAAGAGGAATCAAAAGATGCCTTCTTTCTTCTTTTAGTAATAATATCATTTAAGGCTGTAAACGAACCCACTGATACTTCCCCTCCAGTGGAACGTCCTTCACTATATCATAGTTGTACCTGAAAATACAAGCCCCATTCAATCAAATCATTACTCGTTTCCTTTTTCGGTTATGAGAACAATCAAGTGAGCTACGCTAAAATGAGCAGGGTGTACATTTTGAGTGTGAGCGTCTTATTGTGCGCACTGTGGAAACACAAGCAATGATTGTATGCATATGCGAGGATAAAGGCGTACTCACTTTTCAGCGAATCGTTTCTGCTCGTACTTTTCGGCCGCCGTGAAGAACTCCTCCAGCTCCGCTGCCGATGGCATATTCTCCTTAGCAGAAGCTGGGACTTTTCTACGAGGAATTGCCAGAGGTGGCACTGATTTCTTCCTTGGCACGGACGATGAGTGCATTAGCACTTGCTCCGAGTCTCCACAAAGCTCGCTGGTTGGAGTCGCCTCTCTACTGAAAAAGTAAACGTAATTTGAAAACTTAACAAGTTCATGAATGAACAGTGAAAGGTTAAAAATAGGGCGGATCAGTATACAATACACCGCATGAACTGTGAAGCTCTGAAAGACCCTTAGTAAATGAAAAATAATTCAATGTTTTCTTTTTCACTCACTAGAAAATGAACAGAAACGGATTATTTCACTTGACATTACATACATATTCGTACAAGCGCAACAGATGAAATGGTGAAATTAGACACTGAACAAACTCAAAATATTTCGATTCTTCACCTGAAAACGTCATCAATGGACGTGGAAATTTCCGTTTCAAAACCCTCGGACTGCAAATCAAAATTCTGAAAAACATTAAAGAGAAACAAATCGAAACGGTTATACAAAAAAACCAGCTGCAATTATAGCTTCACAAACGAAAAATCACGATGGTAACACTTTCTTCATCAGATGCTATTGCATCCGAATGCTAACTTTAAATTTCTAATTTTCACCTCCAGATCTGTTGATCTTAAACTCTTCTTTACGACGTCGCTCGAGTACTCGTCATGCTTAAAGCATCCGGAGGTCCTAGATGTCGCCGGCGACTCTGAATTCTCTGCCAGTTCCACGTCGCTGCTGTACTCATTTTCAGGGTCACAGTAAAACTTCCTTTTCTTGCTGGAAATCAACGGCATATCTCTGCTCTTAGTAGTCACAGTACTCTCACTTCTCTCCAAGTATTCCCCCATCTCTCCCTCTACCTATACACGCATTTTGTCTACCTATATATATACATATATATATGAGAGTTTGTGATGAACAGGTGTATCTATATGTATCTATGTGTGTGATGGTGATCAAAAGCGACCTGCAAAAGTATAAAGCTCAATTTCTTTCCCACGCACCACTTCGCCACTGCTATAAAATTAGATTAGAGGGTGGAGAGCAGGGGCAAAAACGTAAATCGGTAGAAGATGCGGATTTGATCTGACGGTGGAGGTTAATGAGGCCGTTACCGTAACATGTGGTCCAGACTCCGTTAACGGCGACAGGCACATGGCGATGCCGTTAAGAGAGATCGGGAACGTATGGAGAATGATTCAGAGCTAAGTGTCCAATGGAGGAGCGACACGTGGAGGTAGGACGACGACCGGTTACTGCCGGTTGGGTAACTGGGAATCTTGTAATGACTGGGATTTGTTACAGCATAACTGAAAATCACTGCCAGAAATATTTTTCATGCGATTGGTTATGGTCTTTACAAGTACCCTAATTCCTTCTTTCGATTATGGATTTTAATGAGAAAGTTCAAAAAAACTAATAATACTTTTTTAATGTTCTATGTAATACAATTTGTTATTTTGTATTTTATTTTTTATTTTCTGTATAAAATCTTTTATTAATTAGTAGCATTTCTAACAAACTAAGGATTATTAAAAACTAAATTCGGTTCTCTTTGTATTGAAATATGGGATTGGAATTTTATTGTTCTTCCACACATGTCTTAGTTAATTTGATTAAGTTTGATATTTTTTTTGGGAGTAAATATTTTTAACAAAGTGATTAACATTGATATTGTAGAGTACATATGACAGTTTCAATGATATTTTGAAATATTTAAAATAATTTTATAACATTATGTGTGTTTCGTTCTCAATAATTATGTTCACCTTAATAACTAGCTTAATAAAAGGATGCATGTGTATATATATAGTTCTTATTGAATTCGATCATTATTAAAAGATAAATGATATATTTTGATGCATGCATGTATATATAGTTCTCATTGAACTTGATAGTGAAGATGAATGATACGTTTGTTATATTTTCTAGTAATTATCTTTTATGGTAGTTATTTGTACATTGGTACAATTGTGTTCATTGTACAACATTTTAAGTACTAGAGAAACGATGACATGTACATTATAAAATTGGAATAACTATAGTGGCATTTCCCTCAATTAAGTTGTTGAGAAACAAGATATGCCTATCTTCGCCTCTTTTTGGCAAAACCAAACATGAAATCAAGAATCTATTTCTTATTGGCCATGATTTGTGATTTTGTATTTCTTTGTTATTTTCTTCAGCCATTTCTCATAGACATATGTGAACTTTAAAAAAAAATGCAATTTGAAGTGGGTTCATCAAATACTACATATAAGTATAAGTCGAATTTTGAGTTGCTAAATTACACAAAATATTATTATTATTTTATTTTATGACATCTTGATTTACACAAGAATAATAATATCAAAAAGAAATATTGTAATTTGAATTGAGCCCATCAAATAGTACTACCAACAAATCAAAGTCGAATTTTGGGCTGCTAAATTATACATACGTAATGTTATCATTTTATTTTGTGAAATCTCAATTCACACATGGATAACAATATCAAACAAAAAGATCATAATTTGAAACAGGCTTATTAAGCACTACATATAAATTAAAGTTAAATCAAAATTGTATTTTGAAATGCTGAATTATACATAATATATATATATATATATATATAAAATATCACAATGAAAAATCAATATTTAAAATGGGCTCATAAGATAGACATTACCATAAATCAAAATAAATTTTTTGAACCGTTAAATTATACATTATAAAACTATCATTCTATTTTTATACAAAGAGGTCCAACCCACACGAACCTCATATGGATCAACTGTGGTACCGCAGTTAATATAGAGTAGCTGGAGTGCTATAAATATCACATTTTGTGCATTAAATGGATTGAATTTTGGGTTAATTGTTCAAATCCCTTTTTGATTTGCTCCTCTCTTCTCTTGAACCATATCATTTTTATCCGTCCGGATTTCATTCCTTTTATGGGCTCAAATTGAATTATTATTATTTGATATTATTATGATATTCATTCCGTTTGGTGAGCTAACATACCAACAACATATTTTGAGTATTTAATTAAAATTCCTTATCAAGTAAAATATGTTGCATATCTTCCTTTAATTAATATATATAAATTCAGGCATTTCAATCTTTAGATGAGTTGAGGAAGAATAAAGGTTTGGTTGTTGTTGTAGAGCTTCATTTAGAAAAGAGAATAAATTAAGTTCCTTTGGTTTTTATTATTTTAATTTTATTTTATTTTATTTTATTTTTTATGTAGACCATGTATTATTATTGTTGTTCTCCATTTCACCACTCGAATTAAGCATATTTGACTGTATTATTATTTTAATCATTCCAAAGAAGAAATATGAAAACAGATTGACCGAATCCTTCTTTTCCAACATCGCATATAACAATGGACAAGCATGTAGTTTGACCGTAGCTCTTATATTTACAAACAGAACAGTCGCAAATTCAAGTTCTATAAAAAATTAATCATTAAAACAATAATGAACCTCTTCTTGAAAAACCACATGTTGTAATGCAAACCTGGAAGAATAAGTCTACAAGTTATTATTGTGGAATTTCTCCAAAAGTTGAACATTTTTGTTTCATAGGTTGAGATAGAGAAAAGTGATGAAAAATGTCGATTCTTAAAAAGCGCTAGCTAATTCTTTAAAAAAAATAAAAAAAAATTATATTGTTTTATTAGCTAAATAGTCAAGTAAATTGTGAATCATTCAACAAGAATATAGTTGATGACGATCAACTAAGAGATTATCAGCTTATAAACTGCCTTAAAACTATCGACTTCTCTAATGTGAGACAACTCCCAATCAAGAACTTGAAAAGAGACATATAGCTATCGTTTCCATAGACAATATGAGCCATAATACTGCTTGTCTTTCCATTCAGACAACTCTATCTTCCAAAAACACAAGAATTAATTTTTTCTTATTCAAAAAAAAATGGAAGAGGGGTCGTAACTGGACAAGAATTTTAATTTGAGCGTAGAAAATTTTCTATTTAATGAAATTCCAACATCCTCTAACATTCATTTATTTGCAAAGTGTATTTTATTTTTGCAAAATCCATCTATTGATGCCAGATTCAATGTAAACTATAGGTCGGGATCTTAATTTTCATCAACAGTGTCACACATAATGTAAAATGCAGATATACATCACCAACCGGACACTAAAGAGACGCACTAATAGTCTAGTACCGTAATAATTACAACATCCACCGTCATTACGTTACTGATACAGTGTTGGTAGATGAATTTGAAATTCTTGCAATTAAGAAACATGGTATTTAATTACAAAGAGAGATAGAGAGAGAAATATACATGTATATATATAGGTATATTGTTTTTTTTCAAACAGTACGTACAAGTGTGGTTGAAAATTATTGGACTAGATAGAATGTAAATTGGTCGTCATTAATTTCAGGACCACATAATACATATATATGGTGGAGGAATTAAATAACTTTGCCCAAACATTTTGCCTTCATTAAACCTTACCAAAAATTTAATGATGTCAATACAAAGATATGGGTGAAACCTCACCATTATCAAACTTTTACAGATATTCTTATTAATGATAGTTAGGAATGTATTGTAAATGTGGACATCAATTACATTTTAATGAGATTTGTACTCCGGGCAAAAACACACATACATATGTGTGTTTGTGCGTGTGAGACTTGATTTGTATCCGTTGGAGATGTTAGTAATATATTTTGTTTAAGCATATATGTCACCAATAAAATACCTTTCTATAAATAATTCCATGATAAACTCAAGGTCCGTATTTTGTTGTTTAATTTGAATCGATTTAAAGTTCGAAAAATCTCATTCGTCGGATAAAAAGTGTTTCAATATTTCAAATCAGGCCATGTATCCCATCTCATCTACTGTCTAAGGCATTTAGTTTTTTTGAGCATTAATTTACCACTATATATATTTTTTATACCGACTATTACTTGAACATTGAAGGATTTTTGGTGGGCAGACGCCAATGGCCTTAATCCATTTTTATTTAGGGACACAGAATAAAATTATTTAAATCCTAATCCTCAAACTTAAATTGACGCGATCAACTATCTAGCAGGATCACTTCCTAAACTCTTCCAAGTGTACTTGATTTGTTACATGTAAATGTATTGTTTACTTTCCTGAAATTTTGAGCATCTTCGTTTTTTTTTTTTTTTTCTCAGGTATATCGGAGGACAATTTATATTTATTATGCGGACATATTTGGGTATTATCTAAATTAATATAATTGTGAGATATCACAGCTTAATCTTACATCATACTGCATGTATTATGTATATATGCATAAGAATTAGAGTCAGCATTTTATATATGCATGCATTATTATTAAATGGAAGGTAGAATAACTGAAGAATAATTAAAACAAAAAAAAAAAATCAGTATTTGATATCTATAAATAGGATTACAGCTATTCCTATTGATTTCTGCTTCATATATTTCTACAAAACCACGAAGCATTGCAAACTAAAGCACCGCATAACAGCATTTATTATTTGATAAGCATCAACTCAGAATTTATCTTATGCAAATGTTTTTCACTTGAGTTGTTTTACATCTGTTCCCAAGTTATACATTAATCTATCTATTGATAATAATTTTATGGTAGATAACTTTTTATGTTTTTAGCTATATTTGTTTTGATCACGCAAGAATTCTGCTTTACCATTGACGATGGAGATGGAAACATATATAGCTTTTGCTGCAAAATTCTGTACATTAGAGAAAATTTAAGAGATCAAGACCTTGGATCGTTTCCTTATTAAATTAACCCCATCCACACAAAGTCAGATCACATCACACCGTCACAAACCAAGAATATTTAGTATATCTTTAATCCCTTTTCCAGAGCAAAGAAACTTTTTGGCAGTCATAATGGCATCATTGAGACGATTAAATAAATAAATAAATAAAACCCACCCGGGAAAATTTCATGCCGTCCAAAATTCTAGAGTAAAATGTTAAATGTCGTCATTTTTTATCTGACGGTTAGATACAGTCCAATAGGCTAACATGACATGAACTTGTGAAAGATCATAAGAGAAGTCGAAAGTTACCAACAAACAAGAGGGGAAAAGACAGTTAAACAAGATCAATGGAGGAAGTTAAACAAGATAACATCCTTGAGGGACAAGAATATTGAGGGAACCATATTGTCAGAACCAAACAAATGATGCTGGAGAGGTGTTTTAACAATTTGTGAGATTGTGGTACAAACATTGGATTCCCTTGGAAATTAGCAGAGAAAAAAAGAACAATTAATGGCCCACACCAAAGTATACACAATTTGGCTCTAAGTGGCAACTCTTTTTCCCCCTAAAAACAAGGACTCTGTCCCCTGTCCCTAACCAGAAAAATACAGAAGCGACACGCAAAATTTCAATGCTGCTGGCAGTCTGTTCGCTGAGGATAATAACAAGAAGCATATATGCATTCTTCTGCTTCTGCGAGGCTCACCTGCTATCCTGCGTCAATTGCAGGCGTGTTTATTAGTATAGGGGGCCATCTAAAACTTATTGCAGTTCCACTCGTGCACTTGTTCTACTTTTCTTTCCTTTTTTTTTTTTTTTTTGACTTTTTCTGCGGGGGTCATTTTTCTTACCATCTCACTGCAAAAATGAGCCAGCTAAGAGAAATGGGCAAAATTAAACTGAGAGAGGAGAGTCTCGCTGCACAAGCTGTAGCTATTACATCCAATGACCACTGCAGCATATGCTACATCAGAAGTAAGATGAAATATACGGATCACATATGGGCAAGTCCCCTTGAAAGGGAATGTTCTTGCAAGTCCAAGAATGTGGTATTTGAATTAGTTATTGAACTCCCTGGCATCAATTTGGTTCAGCTCCCTATGCCCAGATGACAGGATGCAACTTCTAGTACCATTAGAATAAGAAAGGCCACTGCAGTTGTATAGAGATCTTATTTTCTTGTTTTGTGGGATGCCTAACAGTCCTAGGACTTTGGAGATTTATTAGGGAGAAAAAGTGAATCGGATGAATTTCCCGACACTCACTTCAAAATATCTTAGAGGGCCTTCTTCGGTTCAAAGAAGCTGGAATATAACTTGGTTGCTGCATCAATGACATGTGGAGATACCACAGCAACCAACACCTTTGCCCTCAACTGCCTCAATAACATCGGCAAATTCCTTGAAGTCATCCATCCTGTATAATTGAAAAAATTGACCAAATATGGATTAAGAAAGCATGTCTACCATCTAGGCAGAAAGGGGAAAGGAAAATGGAGAAACAAATACCTCTTTTTATAGAGAAGGAATGCAGAACTATGTTTGAGCACCAAAAAGAATATTAAAGCTCATGGAACTATTGCCACCATATATCATTACAGCCACTGAAAAGAAAGAAACTTCTTATTCTTTAACGAGGAATGTTCAGCGGTAATAGCTGAGTCACGCATAGTCAGGAGCTTCAAGTCAATTATCAGCTTCATTAATCATTTTCTTCCACTCTGTATACCCCATAGAAACTAGGAATATTAGCTACAACAAAGGTCAGAGAATTGTGAATTTGTAGTGCATTTTAAAAAATCATTAAGGATTTTTTCCCACTTCAGATTGAGAAAACCCAGCCTGGTGGAAGTATCTCATTAAAAAGAGAAGTTCTAGTAACATGTGCATGTACATATTTTCATGTAAACTCATGGGATGAAGTAATGAACAGCTACATGGATTCTTTGACACTAGATAGATGAAGTACCTAATCCATCTCATTCAACTTTCAACAAATAATGAATTCAGTCTACAAGCAGGAAAAAAAAAGATAAAGAATGCATGAAAAAAGAAATATTTCAAGTGAAAAATAATGAACTAACATGATAGATGGAAAGACCAATCTTTTCGGGAATAACTTGTGGATCACTACCACTTTCACCTCCAAAAGTATTTTCAGGATGAAGGACCTGCAGAGAAGTACTATAACAATTAGGAGCACCCTCACTCATTTTACCCTGTATGGTGCAAAGGAACCCCTCACTTATATCAGTAAGAAACATATCAAGTACTGTTGTACCTTATTTTGAAAAAATTCACAAGCTGTTCATGGGGTCATAGAGTCTACAGAGTTCATAAACTTCAATTTAGTTTGAAAAGTGAAGCTTAGCTGTTGGGGAGCTCTGGCCTAGTATGCCATCAGGCTGAGAATAAACACCTTTCATGTCATTGAAAACTAAACCTGGAGTAGACCACACACACAAGTATCAGCATGTGAAGAATTTCCATGCCACTCTGAATGAATTGTCAAGATATATGGAGACTGGCACATAGACAGGAGACAACAAAATGCTAGAGGCAAAGACCAACCTTTATAAGTTAGGTCCTCGGAGCGGTCATTCAATTCATGAAGCCTCTTGTGGACATGTTTTAATGCCTTCCACATATTTAGGGACAAGAGCCTGCACCATTCACATCGACGGTCACAGAAATCCCACACAAGAAAAAAGTATCCATATGCTAGTTAAACAAGATCCGAGAGAAAATTTTCTGTGTTTTAGTTGGATCAAAGGACCAGACCTTTGTATTTGAGGAAGCAACAGGATACCAAGTCCCATCAGGATAGGTGAAAGCATTTAGAAATGTCTGCGAGTACCCTTTCAACAACTCGACAACCAGTTTTTTCAAAGGATTGTTTTTGAACCACCCAACAAGCTATCTTCCAGAAATGTGGGGAATTCCTGTTGAATCTTTTCTGCATCAACAATTGACATGTTGGAACTTCCTCAAGGGCTTATCCAAATGAGAAAAGAAATAGAAACATAGTTTGATAAACTCTTTGCGAAAGTCACTGTTTCTTCTTAATAATTACATTTGTTAAATCAGTATAGTTCTGTGATGCAGAAGAAGAGGCAGAATAGTTTTTGGAGTTTTGACCATCAGAAGTCCAACAGAAAGTGTCTGCAGTACAAGAACTTCAAACACATGCAACTTAATCAAGGAGTTATGCCGTGTGGAAAGATCTTTTAACTCTACAAACAGGGACCATTGAGTCTGTAGACTAGAATCTGACTTAGTAGCCTCAAAACAGTTCTTCCAGGTGTCTATTAGATGTTTCCCTGAACGAAGGTATTAGGTTTTCTCATGGATTTTGTTCCACAGACAATAATATCTTATGGCTGTAGAATAAAGAATTGCCATAAGGTAAAAGTTTTAGAATATTAGAAAAATTTAGTGGTTTTGGAGAATTTGAGGGCCTCTGTGATTATATCCACATCTACAATTGTATATCTTACGGCATTAGCATGCAGGATAAGATCTCTCTCTCTCTCTCTCTCTCTCTCTCTCTCTCTCTGTGGAGCTTTCTTGAGAACTCTGATTTATTGTCAAGCTCCTTTACCTAGACAAGCAAACAGTCCTTCAAAAATGTATCCCATTTTTGTCAGTAATCAAAGTGAATGATTAGACAAGGAAAAAAATTCCACAAAAATCAGTTTGCAAATTTGAGCATCGATAGGTTAAAATATTTTAGCAAGTCATTTTCCAGACATTAACATGGACAAGCATGACATCTATGTCAGTGAGTATATAAATTCAGTGACACAAATTAAGCTAGCGCCATCACTATTATCTGTTGATAGACCACTGCCATTCTGTCATTCTGTGGCACCACTATCCAATTCATGTATTATCAGCTTTTGCTAATAACTAATGAATGTTTTCTCCAAAATTTCATAATCAAATACTCTTTCTGTCCACATTAGGGACAAACTTTACAAGAGTTTATAATGTATGGTTCTTTTCTAACTTTCTCTTCATAGTATCATTCAAAATCTTAGCCAGCCACTGAATCATGTAATTTAAGCAACGACCCACCAGAGCAAAACTTCAGTGTTCAGAACGGAAACAAGACATTAATGGTTCATTCCTAATATGAGAAGCATTTTTAAATTAAAAAATTAATCAGAAATAGGGAGCACATTGAAGTAATAATTGAAAATCAGTAGAAACGCTTACCAAGGAATCAAAAAAATCAGTGCCAAAGACTTTAACCTTGTCATCATCGAACACTGGCATGATCTCAGCGCCAGTGTTCTGGTGCTTATACTATACCGCTCTAGATTTACACTCAAATCTTCGATACTTTCTCAAACCCAAGCTTCTCCGCGACACCAGCATCCGCTGCCAAGACCTCTGTAAATTTAACAAAAAATACCATAACAACATTCAAATTCAATAAAATAATTAGACAATTACTCAATTATGAGGATTAGACTGACCATACGACGTGGGACAGAGGCAGATGGAGAGACGACAGAAGTGTCCTTTCAACTCAAGGGAAGGACGGGAGACGGATGAGATGAGGCTGAGCGTGTCGGCGGAGACGTCGGGGACCAAATGATGCTGTATGGGGACGTGGGGCGGAGAGGTCGGGGACCAAATGATGCTGTGTGGGGACGTGGGGTGAGACCGGGGGGCCGGGGGGGCGGGATTAATCTGGCGGATGCGTGTGCAGAGGAAGAAATAGGAGAAGAAACAAAGCATGAACCCCGTTCTCTTCGTTGGTTGGACTAAGATAATAATATATTAGCTGAAATTTTATTTTTTTCAATATTTTGAAGTTAGTTACAACTTTGTTTAAAAATTCTAATGCATTTTATTTAAATTTTTATGATAAGTAAAAAATATAGGAGTAAAATAAAATAACAAAATAAAAAAATAATAAATAATTGGAGAACAAAATAAAAAAATAATGATAAGAGAGAAAAGAAAAGGCTATCTTATTATTATTTTTAAAATGTGATTAGTTTTACAATTCATAAATAACATATCAAATTAGTTATTGAGTCCCTCATACTTTATATATAGTGTAGAGCTCTTTCAAATTATTTATTTATTGTTGATTGATTAATTGATTGAGTGGTTAAGAATGTAGCTACATGGGAGCTCAACCTCCCATCTTGTAACTGAAAAAAGATGAATAAATTTCAAAATTTTGGGGAATGTTTGGTTATATTTTTTTATTTGATTTTATCATGTGTTTATTATGTATTTTGAAAGAATGAATTATTGAAAAATGTAAAAGTTATTTTTTGGTATATTTGTTTGTACTTTGGGGAAGGCATTTTTTTACTGTAGCAGTCAAATCAATGCTTTTTTGTTGAATTTTTGAAGTGAAAATGAAATTGAGTAAATTTTTTTATGTTAGAATAATAATAAAATATATATATATATAATATATGTATATATTGAAAAATGTGTATTTTAAAGAAAAAATGGAGATATGCTTGATTCTGTTTATCTAAAACAATATTATTTCAAAAAAATATAACCAAACAAAGCCTTAATTTTGCCAATCTTCAAGTAATGTTATATGTACTTGGCTTTGTCTAGATGTGAATTGAAGCATTCTTCTAAAATTTTTTGGAAGAATAAATTTTGAGAAGTGGGGTTGCAAAATATGATGGTTGTTGTTTATATCTTTGGTGGTAGATAAAAAATAAATTGGAAAAAAATAAAATGTTTATTTGTGTTTTGAGGGAGACAAAATGTCAAATCGATAACTTTTTTATTGGGTTTATGGGGTAAAGTGAATATTTTAAAATAATTTATATATGCGTATATATAAATTATATAAGTGGTAGTATATGTGCATATTTATAATGATGAAAAAATGCGTGATGTCTTGAGAAATGGTGTGAAGTTGGAAATAATAGAGATTTTTTTGGGAATAAAATTTGTATTTTGAGAGTTAAAAAAAGAATTAAAAGTCTGTAAACAAACAAGCCCTTTGCCTTCCCCTACCCTTTCCCCCAAAGTAAGAGAAAAATAGAAACAAACCAAAATGCAATTTCTCCCCGCCCCCGCGCCCCAACAAAAAAAAATATTAGCTCAATCCTTGCAAGTGGTGTTACACTCACACACACACACACACACACACACACATATGTTTATAAGTGATGCTGTAGAAAGCTACAAGTAGAGGAAATGAGAGTTGTATGTAGTTCTGAGCTTGAGATCTGCAACCAAACGCATGTTAAGCTAGCCGAGGTACCCCCGATTAAGGCACTCCGACACTCAAGTTAGTCTTGGTTGAGAGGATAATCGAATGGAATATAGAGAATGTAAAGTGTATAGTGTAAGTGGAATTACTTTGAGCGTGGCAGGGCCTGAAGATTTATAGCTTTCTATGAGCGTAATTTTACCCAAGTATCCCTGTTAGGTGCACTAACTTTTTTTCATGCCAGGGGGTTGGGAGTCATTCCATGTTCAGATCCCGATACTGTGCCAAGTGGGTAAATCTCTTGCTTTTTCGGGTAAACTGTTCCAGCAGAGGCATGTTTCTGCCAAAGTTGTTAATAGAGTTGTCAGAGTTGTTAGCAACGGTTGCACCAGCTGCCATGTGTCATTGAAGTGAGCTCGATCCGTCAGATCAATATGCCTGGCGGGGATTCGAGTGAATGTCAGAGGTCGATTAATGTCGACTAGATTCAAATGCTCGAATTATCAAAGTGGTCTTCAGGTCGATACGAGTCGACCGCAGATACTCCCAAGTGAGGTCAATACCGATTGGCCAAACAGATTCTACCTTTGGGCCTTATGGGCTGTCTTATTTGATGTTGGACTTGTTGGGTCTACTGGATTATCCCATATCATGAGTGCCCCCAACTCCCGATACTGATCAAGCATGTCAACGAGAAGGGACGGGGAGTTTACATTCAACCATAGCGAGTACTGTGCTCAATCAAGATTTTTGAACTTTCGACTCGAGTTTTTGAAATACCGACCAGGGTTTGAGGCGGTTTCTTTGCATTTAATATGGCTATCAGTGCACAGGATACGAAGTGTACGGGGGCATGCTGTCATGATGGCAGTTACACAAATTCCTGCGCACAATTGCCTATGAATAGGGGGATAAGTTCCTTCATTCATACTTTTGCAACCTGAATATTTGGTAGAATCTCCATTATTGAAGAGTTTCTTGTTCCGTGCTTTTCATTTGAGAGACCAGCACTGTATGTGTCCTTATTATACTTGTGTTTTTCTGCCTTTTCATTGTAGAACCATGTCTGTGAGTT
>JACGDI010003141.1:713319-778469 GCA_014898725.1 Jacaranda copaia
GACATGACCATTGGGCAATCTATTTTGTGATCAATATTTTTGCCCTCAAGATGGTCAGTATCAGTAAATGAAATAGGCTCTACACTTGTAGAGAGGTGCAAAGTCGTCTCCACAAGTGAAGCCTTATTGGACTCAAGTCTTCTCTGTGTCTGTCTACGAGTGGACTTAGAGTCCCCCCTAGTAGGGCCTCCTGTGATCATGTCAATAACTCCTCTGATGGGTGGGCGGTCATCCTGGGCGGGCTTTTTTCTTTTGTCATCTCTCCTAGGGCTAATCGACCTTTCTCTACAGGGAGTCCAGTCGGTTTTGCCCCCTTTGGTTTGGGCTTCAACAGCTATATACTTCTTGAGATGACCCTGCCTAATCAATCTCTCAATCTCATTTTGGAGATTAAAGCACTCGTCAGTGTCATACCCCTTTTGTCTGTGGAAGTGGCAGTATTTCTTTGATTTTTTCATGGCCTCAATCTCCATCAATTTTCTCGGCTTTTTGAGGAGGTTATCATGCTAGATAGCGTATAAGACCTCCTTTCGCAGAGTGTTCAATGGTGTATAGTCGTGGAAGCATTTGATTGGAGACCGACCTCGCTCTTTGTGTTTCTAGTCGTCTCTTTCCTTTTTTTTCTTATCGATCTCGGAGGATCTGAACTTGTGCTTGTTCATCTCCTCCTGGGTCATGTATCTTTCAGCCAGGTTGAGCAGCTCTTCCATCGACCCGGGCCTTTCCCGCACTAGAGCATTGGCGCACTCTTTATGCCTGAGCCCCAAGAACAGCACATTGATCAAGAATTCAATCTTGGGGTTATCAATCTTCAGGACCTTCGTGTTAAATCTGGTGATGAAGTCTCGTAGAGATTCCCGCTCATTTTTCTTAACGGTATGGAGGTGGGTATGGGGGAGCTTGGCCTTCCTCCTGCTAGCAAACTAGTGCAAGAATTTATCGCACATCTGGTCATAGGAGCAGATCGTTGATAGTTCTAGCTTCACGAACCAGTCTAGTGCGATACCTTGGAAAGTGGTCACCAGTATTTTGGCATGAATAAATTCATTGTGACTATGCAGCTACATCATGTGCTCAAACTGCATGAGATGCTCGTTGGGGTCGGTGGAGCTATCGTACCTTGGGAGGTCGGTGGGGACTTTGGCGTCCACGACGATGCTTTCGTCAATGATCTCCTGCACAAATGGGGATCCTCTCTCTTGATGAGACCTTTGGGGAGCATCTAGGTTTGGAGCCCTGCCAGTATTTCTCCTCAAGATCTCATCGAGACATCTATTCAACTGCTGGACCTTATGGGATATTTTCTCTCACTTGTCCCGATCTGCTGGGTAGCATTTCGATCAAAACCCGACCTGAGTTGCTCGGCCCTCTCACACTGTGGGGCTCGATTGGGTCGATGCACCAAATCTACAGATTCTCCTTGATCTTCACATTAGTCACACTTTGAGCGTTCGACCCTATCGCGCTGTATGGCTCGATTAGGTTTGGCGTGATCCTCAGAGTCCACCACCTCCTCACATGGTTCTAAACGTCTCCTCTCTACCAGCGGGAGTCTGGGACTGACCTCACGCCAAGCGAGTGGCTGCTTGGCTTCATAGCGAAAGGGGCTATTCTCCTGGGGTTTGTTTTTTGGTGGTGGTGGCTGCGGAGCTGCACTGGCGATGGGGACAGGCACTAAGGTGTGCCTGTTCAAGACAGTAGATAATTAAGCCGATATTTGAGCGGAGATTTGTTCATTGATCAGTTGCATCAACTGGGGCATGGTTAGCGTCACCAGCTATTCCTAGGGGGCACTGGCGCCTGGAGCGATCGTATCTTGCTGGGGGTTAGGGAGAGACAGAGAAATGGACCTTCGGTTTTCCTCCCTTCCAGATGTTACTCTGCGTGTGTTCGCTATTTTTTCGCTGCAATCTCAAAGTTCCCACGACGGTGCTCAATGATGCTTCAGAAAGCTGCGAATAGAGGAAATGAGGGTTGTATATAGTTTTGGACCTGAGATTTGCAACCAAACACACGTTAAGATAGCCGAGGTGCCCCCGACTAAGGCACTTCGATGCTCAAGTTAGTTCTGATCGAGAGAATAATTGAATGAAATACAGAGAATGTAAAGTTTATAGTGTAAGTGGCATTACCTTGAGCGTGGCTGGGCCTGAAGTATTTATAGCTTTCTGTGAACGTGATTTTACCCAAGTACCCTTGTCAGATGCACTAGCTTTTTCCCATGCCAGGGGGTTGGGAGTCATTCCATGTCCAGATCCCGATACTGTGCAAGGTGGCTAAATCTCCTACTTTCCCGGGTAAATCGTTCCAGCAGAGACACGTTTTTGCCAAAGTTGTTGGCAGGGTTGTCAGAGTTGTTGGCAACGGTTGCACTGGATGCCATGTGTCATTGGAGTGAGCTCGACTAGTCAGATTAATATGCTCGGCGGGGATCCGAATGAACATCATAGGTCAATTAATGTCAACCATATTCAAATGCTCGAATTATCGAAGTGGTCTTTAGGTTGATACGGGTCAACCGTAGATACTCCCAAGTGAGGTCGATACCGGTTGACCAAACAGATTCTACCTTTGGACCTTGTAGGCCGTCTCGTTTGATGTTGGGCCTACTGAGTTATCCCATATCAACAAGGTATAAAGTTCAAACCCAAAAATTTCTTCAATAAATTTAGAGAAATCTTTAGATACATTCTCTAGAAAAAAATAAAACAAAGTAAATTTTGTTTGCTTTAAGTCAGGAGAAAATTTGAAGGACTTTATCTTGAAATATATGTATTAAAACAACACACAGGCAAAGAGGAGATAACAAATTCAAAGAAAACACCGTAGACAAGCATGTATTGCTAAGTGATTAATTGGCTTAAAAATATCATTCTCACATTTATATATTTAAAATTAAAATTTTGACTTTAAATAAAAAATAATACATATATGCATGTGTATATATATATATATATATTATTGTTTAGAAAATTAGAATGAAGCGGGTAGCCTCTAATATTATAAAGGTCATCATCTTAAATTATATAGAGAAAATTAAATATAATTAGATTTTTGCATTTCATGTTAAAGTCAAAATGGTCAACTACTTTTATTATCATAAAGATTTGGAACAAATTGTATTAATATGATCAACTTACAAACACTTGACATACATCATATATTGCTTTCTAATTTTTAAATTTTGTTTTCATACAGTATATTGATAATATATTACTATTCAAATGTCTTACATTTTACCTGTCATGTCGTAACTTGGAATGATCTAAAATCACAACTATAAAATAATAGTAAAGAAATTTAATACAATTGACAACAAGATTTAACGTGATTCGGCGATATACCTAATCCACCCAACAAAAAAAAGAATTTTATTGATCTCAAATTAAAGTGCAAGTACAAATTTTGAATCCCACAAATCTCATGAGAACACCTAACACCCTCGCTCTAAAATCCATCTTGAAAAACTATCTCAAAAGCAGTTAGAAACCCTCGTGTATGTGCCTTTCATAATGAATCCCAAAAGAAAATTGATTAAATATCTGCGAAAATTGAGTCTTGGGCCCATGGGCTTGCGCTGCACGCCGAGGAATGCATGACTTGCTCCCTAGCACAAGAATTCTAATACTGCTACAAATTTGGGCAGAAACTTTGCACTAGAGCACAAGCCATTATTCACTGCGCCAAGTTACTATTCACCACAAAGTTATTGTTCATCGTGAATCTTTTTCGACCTCTTACTCCATTTTGCTCCATTTTTCTTCTAGTTCTTGTTAATTTAGCCCAAATTTCAAGGCAAAATCAATAATTCTCTACCTTAACTTGAAATTCACTATCCTTCTTCTTTGTCCCTACCCCCAAAAAAGCCTGTCATATGAGTTTCCAAATATTAACCAAATCCAAGTAATGCTCTAATTTGATTTCTGGAACAGCCTTAGTCAACATGTCTACTAGATTATCCTTGTTCCCAACCTGGTCAAACAAAATAAAACCTTGAGACACCATATCCCAGACAAAGTAATACCTCACGTCAATGTGCTTTGTTCTCTCATGAAAGGCTTGATTCTTTGATAAGTGTATAGCACTTTGATTGTCACAAAATATTGAAATAACCTCAAAGTCCATACCCATATCCTCAATCAGCCCTTTTAACCAAATGCCTTCCTTCATGCCTTCAACCAAAGCCATGTACTTAGCTTTTGTTGTGGACAATGCAACTGATGATTGCAATGTCGCCTTCCAACTAACCGTACATCCCACAACACAAAACACATACCCCGTAATAGACCTTTTACTATCCAAATCTCCTGCATAATCCACATCCACATAGCCAATAATTCTAACAGTAGAATTCAATTAACTATACCTCAAACATCTGTCTACAAAGCCTCTCAAATACCTCATGATCCATTTCACAACCTGCCAATGGATCTTTCCTGGCTTGTGCATGTACCTGCTCACAACACTAACTACATGTGAAATGTCTGGCCTATTGCATACCATGGCATACATTAAGCTACCCACTATACTAGCATACGACACATTAGACATGTGCTCCATCTCCTCCTCAGTACTTATTGAATCATCTGATAAGAGCCTGAAATAAGCTGTAAGCGGTGTACTCACTGGGTTGGACTTATTCATCCTAAAACGCTCCAATACTTTCTCAATGTAATGTTGTTGAGATAAGCACAACAATCCAGCGTGTTTATCTCAGATGATCTCCATGTTTAATATCTTCTTTGTGCTACCCAAATCCTTCATGTCAAATTCTTCACTTAACTGAGCTTTAAAAATATTGATCTCATATATGTGTTTAGAGGCTATCAACATATCATCAACATACAATAGCAAATATAATAAGAGGCTATCACTATATTTTTTATAATATATACAACAATCAAAATTACTTCTAATGTATCCTATCTTGGTAATAAATGCATCAGACCTTTTATACCACTGTCTAGGAGACTGCTTCAAGCCATATAAAGATTTCTTCAAAAGGCATGCTTGATTTTGTTTCCCGAAAACAACGAATCCTTCTAGTTGACTCATATAAATTTGTTACTTCAACTCACCATGCAGAAATGTTATTTTCACGTCCATTTGCTCAAGCTCCATATCAAATAGAGCAATCATGGCATGTAAAACATGAATGGAAGGAAGTGTGTTTTACAACTGGGAAGAACACCTCATAGAAGTCAACTTCCTCTCTCTAAGTAAAACTCTTAGCAGCTAAACATGCCTTGTATCTAACATCCTCAACCTTGGGAATCCCTTCCTTCTTCTTGTAAATCCATTTACAACCTACAATCTTCTGTCCTTTAGGTACATCAACAAACTTCCATGTGCTATTCTTATCTAGAGACTTTCCATCTCTTCACTCATAACTGCAACCCATTTATTAGAATCTGGCCTGAAATTGCCTCTTTATATGCGACTGGATTATCTCCTACAAGCTCCTCGACTGAACTCAATGTATAAGCTATCAGTTTTGAATATGCAAACTGATGTGGTGGTTTGATCTACCTCTTTTCCCTATTGCGAGTTGAATGATAGTTTTGTAGTGAATAGATTTTCTGTTGTTGGTTTAAGTGATAATGTTCTCTCACTAGCTTCATCTACCACTTTCTGTTTCCCCTTTGAAACTTGTAGAGTGTCAAGTTCAAACTCCACCTTCTTCTTAATGCTTTGTTAACTGCTTTTGAGCTGCTCCACCTTTTTCATCATCGCAGACTCATCAAAAGTCACATCTCTGCTAATAATTATCTTGGAGCTTTTATCATCATTACACCACAAACGATAATCCTTTACTCCATCTGCATAGCCTAGAAATATACACTTCCTAGCCCTTGACTCAAGCTTTCCATCACGAATATGAGCATAGGCTAGGCACCCAAACACTCTCATATTTGAGTAATTAGTAGGAGACTAAAACCAAACTTCCATTGGTGTCTTACAGTCCAAAGAAATTGATGGTGACCTATTCACCAAGTAACAAGTAGTATTGATCGCTTCTGCCCAAAAATCCTTAGACAATCCAGCATTAATGAGCATGCATCTAGCTCTCTCCAAGACAATCCTGTTCATCCATTCTGTAACTTTATTCTGCTCTTGTGTGTGTACAATTGTGCGATGCCTCACAATTCCTTTCTTATCGCAGAATTCCTGAAATGTTTTGTTGCAGAACTCCAATCCAGTGTCAATCCTCAAGCACTTGATTATTTTTCTTGTTTGTTTCTCGATTAAAGTTTTCCATTGCTTGAAGTTGACAAACACCTCATCCTTATGCTTCATCATGCACACCTATACTCGCCATGAGAAGTCATCTATGAAAGTCAGCATATACCTAGCACCTCTCTTGAAGGAACCTGAGAAGGGCCCCAAAGGTCTGAGTGAATGCAATCTAAGGTGCCTTTGGTCCTGTGAATCGCAATGCCAAATTTCACCCTACGTTGCTTGCCAAGCACACACTACTTGCGGAAATCCAACTCTCCAATCTTCTCTCCACCAAGCAAGCCACGTTTGCTCGATTCTAACATCCCCCTTTCACTCATATGCCCAAGTCACATATGCTATACTCTTATAGAATCATTGACTAATGAAGAAACCACTGCACTACCAAAAACTGTGCTGCCCAGTAAGATGTAAAGGCCATTCCTTTTGTCCCCATTCATGATAAATAGTGTACCTTTGGAAATCCACAGAACTCCATTTCGAGCTCTGTATTCACAATCGTTCTTGTCCAATGTACCCAACAAAATTAGATTTTTCTTTAAATCTGGAACATGATGCACATCAGTTAAGGTCCTTACTATGTCATTATGCATTCTGATATTGATTAAGCTAATTCCTACAACCCTGCATGAAGCATAATTTCCCATAAGCACTATACCACCATCGTATTTCTGATAAGTGGTAAATCAATCTTCACGTGGGCACATGTGGTAGGAGCAGCCACTATCCAAAATCTACTTAGAGTTTAGTAAGCTTTCGGTAACGTTGAGAACAAGCCCACTATCAGACTCAACTTCAACAACTCCTGTGACATCATCCCATTTCTGATCAGAAGTTTCACTTACATCTTTTGCCTTTCCTCATTCTGAATAATTCCATTTCCAATACCCCTTTCCATTGCACCTAAAATACTTATCATCATTTCTATGCTTGGTTCGGGACTTTGATCGGCCTCTACTCCTTCCTCTTTCTCTCGTCTCACCTTCTCCATCAATCATTCCTCAATTTCACCATTGTTACTACCTAGGATATGTTTTCTCAACTCATTGGAATTCAATGAAGCCTTTACAACCTCCATTGAAATCGTATCTTGTCCATACAACAACGTGGTGACCAAGTGCTCAAATAATTTAGGTAGTGAACACATAAGAATCAATACGTAATCTTCATCTTCAATTTTAACATGTATACTAGTGAGATCCAAAATTACTTTGTTGAAATAATCAATATGATGAGTAATAAATATACCTTTCTTCATCCTTAACATGTATAATCATTGTTTCAGATACAGCCGATTTGTCAGGGACTTCATCATATATAGACTCTCCAGCTTTGACCATAGTCCCATTGGCGTACTTTTTGTGGTGATCTCTCAATACGTTATCTATCAATGATAACACTATAGTACCATAAGCTTTCACCATAAACTCGTCCTTCTCCTCATCTATCAACATTTTCAGCAAGGAATCTCTGTCTTTTAATACTTTCTGTAAACCTTGTTAACATAAAAAGGTGTACACCTTCATCTTCCACAGCCTAAAATCATTCTTCCCATCAAACTTCTCTACCTCGTACTTCATGGTTGATATCTGATCAATCCCGGCTCTTGATACCAATTTGTTGTAACTTAGAACGATCTAGAATTACAACTATGAAATAATAGTAAAGAAATTTAATGCAATTGACAATAAAATTTAATGTGGTTTGGCAATATGCCTAACCACCCGACAAAGAAAAGAATTTTATTAATTTCAAATTAAAATGCAAGTACAAACTTTGAATTCCACAAATATCATGAGAACTTCCAACACCCTCGTTCTAAATTTCGTTTCAAGAAACTATCTTAAAAGTAGTTAGAAACTCTCGTGCATATGTCTCTCGTAATGAATCCCAAAAAAAAACTGATAAATACCCATGAAAATAAAGTCTTGGGCCATGGGCTTGCGCCACACGCCAGGGCACGCATGACTTGCACCCCAGCACAAGAATTCTGTTACTATTGCAAATTTGGGTAGAAACTTTGCACTAGGGCGCAAAGCATTGTTCACCGCATGGAGTTACTGTTCACCGTACGTCTTTTTCGACCCCTTATTTTGTTTTGCTCCATTTTTCTTCCAGTTCTTGTTAATTTAGCCTAGATTTCAAGGCAAAATCAACATATCAAAATAGGAATTAATATTGAGTCAAGCACCAAAATCTATGTCTTATAGGAACTGAAATATATAAGATGTATTTAAATAAATATCATCGTATACATCCAAATTTTCGTATGCTTTGAATGAAGTTTGTACAATTTGAAAAATTACAAGTTAATATAAATTTTTCTACGTAATTGCCCAACCAAAAAGTAAAATATTGCTTGAATCTACTTCAATATAATCTCAAACAACTATACTAAAAATTGCAGCATCACACACTTCATTTAATAGAAAGTAGAGCCTAATGAGCGTATATATAAATTAAAAAAGATACACCCTTCACTTAATTTATAACAAATTAAAGCAATATATACTAGGATAACCTTCAAAAATTTTAATCCCATCTGAGAAAATAAAAAATAAAATAATATATATATATATATATATATATAAAAGAAGAAGAAGAAGTCAAGTTAGTCGAGATCCATTTCAAATAATTTTATTTCCTAATGTACAAAAAATAATACAGAAAAAGGAAATCATTCAAAAGAAAAAACAGAAAAAGGAAGTCACTCAAACAATGTCTAGAAAGTTATAACCCCAAAAAATCCCATCAAAGGAAATGTTTGGTTATGATTTTTGTATGATTTTATTATATTTTTATTATGTATTTTGGGAGAATGAATTATTAAAAAATGTGAAAGTTATTTTTTGGTATATTTGTTTATGTTTTTGGGAGATATTTTTTTTTGTAATAGTCAAATCAATACTTTCTGTTGGGTTTTTGGTGTGAAAATGGAATTGAATGATTTTTTTAATATTTGAATAACAATAAAATATATATGATGTATATATAATAATGTTTGTATATATTGAAAAATGTGTGTTTTAGAAGAAAAATGAGGATATATTTGGTTACATTTCTTCAAAACAATGTTGTTATGAGGAAACATAGCTAAACATTCCCAAAGATTTTTATATTTTCAAGTTACCCTTTTGTTTAAAAATATTCAGAGTCTATGGCAATATTTGGTTATGTTTTTTTATGTAATTTTAATACGTATTTTGGGAGAATGATTGTTGAAAGTGATGTTAGAGAATGTGAAAGTTGAATTGAATAATGTAATAGATTTTTTGTTTTGTTTTGAAGAATAGTTAAAAAACTAATTTTAGAAAGTTTTGGTATGCTTATTTATATTTTGAAGGAATATATATTTTTTACTGTGACAGTAAAATTACGGCTTTTCTGTTGCATTTTTGGAGTAAAAGTGAAATTAAGTAATTTTTTTATTGTTACACTAATAATAAAATATATATGATGTGTATATATATAATATATGTATGTATATATTAGAAAATAGGGAAGTTTTGGATATAATGAATGATAGAAGATGGTATTTTGAAAAAAAAAAATTGAGTGTTTTGAAAAAAAAATGAGGGTATATTTGATTATGTTTCCCAAACAATTTTGTTATGGGAAAACGTAACCAAACATTTCCTATACTTTTGTATATTTCACTTACACATTTAAATTATATTTGAATCTTGAATTACATAAAAAGAAAAAGAAAAAATTAAATATAAAATATAAAATATTGCAATTAAAGATAGGGAGACTTATTTAAAAGTATTTAAATCACTTTTCATTTTTGTGATCAGTCCCCACTTGATTTTTTTTAGACTAAACTCCCTAGTTTTGTTTGAATATTAAAGTTCACTCCCTACTTACTTGATTTGATAAAAATGCCCTTAAGTGTAATATTTTTCACTCATTTTTTTTTAGTTCTTTGTCATAAACAAAAAGTAACAGTAAACATTACCAATATCAGTACTATTTCCAAAATAGAAAGAAAAGAAAAAACACAAACAGCTCCACAGTGGAAACAAGAATAATCGTGGAAGTCAACAACTACCAACCCAACATCTGCATTGTCTTCTTCTCTTTTCATTTTCATCATTTTTGGGTTTCTTCTTCATTATTTTTAGGTTTCTTCTTCTTCTCAGTTGCTTATGAGTTTCTTTTATTTTTCCGACAATCTCAACTAGTAGTGAAGTTGGAGTGTTTAATCAAGTGTTGGAGAGTTGCCACTGCAAAGACTAGCTCTATATAATGTCAATTAAGGATACTACGATTTTAATGGATATGTACATTAATCTCGCAAGAAAATAGAGTGAAATCAATGCCGAGCTCTTTAGTTTGCGATACATAGCTCCACATCAAAGATTGCACGTGACATTGACTGATGACGAATATGTCCTGAATATGGTCTTACTGCATTTAACATTGAAAATAAACATTATTGACATCCTGGTAAACCGAAAGGATGAATCAAGCAACAGTGCCAAGAAGAGCTGTGATGTATTAAGATAATACTTCCACAAAATCTAAATTATACTGCAGTTTGTAAAGTTTTGTACATTAAGAGTTCTAAAATTGTACTCCATTTATTTGAAAATTTTTCTCTACTTTAGAGCGTTATATATTATTATACTTCATTTCAAATAAAATTGTACTTAATTTGACAAAAATTGTACACCATTATTTAAGTTTATACTTCAAGTATTCAACTAAACAATTTTCAAAAATTGTACCGCCGTTGCTAGGGTTCTATACTTCAAAAGTTTGGAAATTATACTCTACTTTATCTAAAATTGTACTTCATTTTCTTCTGAAATTATACTTCATTTTATACTTTATTTTACCTAAACATGTACTCTATTCAATGAAGTTCTATACTTCAAGTGTTCTATTTAATGATTATCCCAAATTGTACTACAGTTGCTACGGTTTTATACTTAAACTACTCCACATTATACAAATTTATAGTCCAATTATCTAAAATTGTACTCTATAATTTAAGTTTTACACTTGAAGTATTCTACAAATGGACTATCAAAAATTATACTGCAGTTGCTATGATTTTGTACTTCAAATGTTCGAAAATTATACTTCACTTTATTAAAATTGTACTTTTTTTTGCTGAAATTATACTTCATTTTACCTAAATATGTACTTTATTTATTGATTTTCTACACTTCAAGTGTTTTATTATTGATTATCCAAAATTATACTTCTTTTATTGGGATTTTATACTTCGTGTGTTCTAAAATTGTACTTTCCTATATGTAAAACTATACTTTCATTTTCTGAAATTATACTTGGTTCATTTTACAAAGCCTGGAATATGTTTATTGAAGTACTCTACGTCAAGTGTTTCGAAATTGTACTTTATTTTATCTAAATCTGTTCTTCAATTAGCTGAATTTATTATATTTCACTTTATCTAAAATTGTGCTTTTTTCTGAAATTATACTTCATTTTACCTAAACCTCTACTCTATTCATTGAAGTTTTATACTTCAAGTATTCTTTTTATTGATTATCCAAACTTTATTTAAAATTTTACTTTTTTCTAAAATTATATTTTATTTTATACTTTATTTTACCTAAAACTGCACTCTATTCATTGAAGTTCTATACTTCATGTATTCTATTTATTGATTTTCCAAAACTATAATGCAGTTGCTAGGACTTTATACTTTAAATGTTTAGAAATTGTACTTCATTTTATACAAATTTATATTTTAGTTATTTAAAATTGTACTTAATTTCACATAAAGTTGTATTCTATTATTTAAGCTTAATACTTCAAGTGTTCTACTGATGAATTATCAAAAATTGTATTGTCGATGTTAGGGGTTTATACTTCAAATGTTCTAAAATTATACTTCAATTTATTAAAATCGTACTTTTTTTTATGAAATTATACTTCATTTGTCAACCTCAAGGGATGCAGTTGAGGAGAAAATTAGTTCGACCAATACATCGCACATTGAATTGACTTTAACTAGCAACTCAATTGATGCATGGAGGAATTGCATATATGGGGAGGATCAGACATTCAAGGATGCTCAGGAGTTCAGAATTATACTTAAAAATTATGTCGTGTCTACTTTGTCGTCATTTAAATACAAGAAAATTGACAACAAAAAAATCATAGCCATTTGCAGTGATGAAAATTGCAAATGGAGAATCTATGCATCAAGACATGAGGCTGACAAATTATTTGGCATTCGAAAATGCAATCTAAAGTACACATGTGGTGAGGCTAATCTTTGAATAAAGGGACATCCTAAAGCTGATTTCGCTTGGGTTGCTAATATTGTAAAGGATAAATTGATATTAGAGTCATGTTATCGGCTCTCCACCATATTGAAAGATGTCCACAAAGAACACAGTATGGAACTTAGGTATCATAAAGCATGGATGGGTAAGGTACTAGCTATATAAGACATCCATAGCGCTGAGAAGGGATCTAATGATAAGTTGAGGTGGTACTGTGATGCTATGAAAATGACAAACCCTAGAAGTATTGCAAACTGTGAGATTGAACTAATTAGTTGAAAATTGTGTCGGCTATTTATATGTTTCAGTACCCACTTTATTGGTTTCCTCAAGGGATACAAGCCGTTGATATTTTTAGATGGCACCCATATTAAAAATAAATACAAAGGATGCTTACTCAGTGCTGTCTGCAAGGATGCCAATAATGACTTATTCATGATAGCATATGCAGTTGTTGACTCTGAAAATGATATTAATTAAGAGTGGTTCTACTTTAAGCTAAGAAGTGTCTTAAATTCTCAATATTTGCCTGGCTTATCAAGGTTCACTTTCTTCTTCAATCGACATTCAGGTCTTCTTAAGGCCATCCCCATTATATTTCCCGGTAGTTGCCATGCATATTGCTTGAGATATTTATTGGATAACTTTAAGAAACAAGTAAGTGTACTTTATTTTTGTTTGTGAAACAATTATGTGAAATAAACTCTAATTCATAACATTTAGGACGTTACTATTCTATTAGTTTAAATTCAGGTATTAAAGAAGTACCTCTACATAACAAGAAACATTAGTGCTCTATTTTTATGAAAGTTGCATATGCACCTACAAGGCAGGAGTATACACAACATATAGATAGTATCTTGGAGTCATTGCTACTTGCCAGAGACTTTATTATGTAGTTTGACCCACCATGTTGGTCAAATTCTTCATTCAGTGGAGATCAATGGGGGGTAATCAACAATAATCAAGCAGAATGTTAGAATAATTTGGTTAAACTAGCCTGATTTATGCCAGTTGCAACCATGATTGATCACATATGCATGCAAATAATGGTTATGATGTATGATCGACAAGAAAAATCTCATAAGAAGGTTGGTCAAATATGTCCCAAGCAAGAGAAGAAGTTGGCAATCAATCATATGCATTCTCGTAACTTAAAAGTTGTCAGGTCTAGCAGTTGGAGCTTTGAGATGATTTAGCAAGATAAATCACATGTTGTAGATTTACATGGCAGGGTTTGTTCGTGCAAAATATGGCAGATTGATAAAATACCATGCAAGCATACTTGTGCTTGTATTGAGTCAAGGTCACTTCCAATGTATGATTTCACTGATCAATACTATTGAGTTGAGATGTAGCAACAAGCATACCAAGCAGTGATAAACCTTATTCCTACGGTTGATATGAATTTGCTCCAGCTAGATGATGATGGACTCATTACTGCACCTAATTGCTGATCTCAGCCTGAGCGTAGAAAAACATAGAGAATTCTATCGCAAATTGAGAAACATGTAATTAAGTGTAAAAGGTGTGGTATAATAGGGCATAATCATCGAAGCTGCAAAGAATCAATAAATTAGTTAAATTTTGTACTTCAACAAAACACATTTTATACTTTATTTGTTTTAGGTTTGTACTTCAATTTATTTGAATTGTAATCAAATTTCCTGCCTAATTTTAGTTGAAGTGAATTGAACTTCAAATAAATACATTTTATACTTTATTTGTTCTAGATTTGTATTTCAATTTCCTCAAATTGTCATTGAAATTGAAGTGTAATTCAACGAAACAAATTTTATACTTTGTTTGTTCTGAGTTTGTACTTCATTTTCTTCGAATTGTACTCAAATTCCCTTCCTAATTTCAATTGAATTGAAGTAAACTTCAAAGAAAAACATTTTATACTTTGTTTTTTCTTGGTTTGTACCTCATTTTACTCAAATTGGCTGCTAGTTTCAGTGGAACTAAAGTGTACTTCAATAAAATACATTTTATACTTTATTTGTTTCAAATTTGTACTTCAATTCCTTCAAATTGTACTCAAATTTCCTGCCTAGTTTCAGTTAAAGTGAAGTGAACTTCAAAGAAGCACATTTATAATTTTTTTTTATTTGTACTTCAATTCCCTTAAATCGTACTCAAATTGTCATTGGAATTGAAGTGTACTTCAACGAAACATATTCTATACTTTGTTTGTTTTGAGTTTGTACTTCATTTTCTTCGAATTGTACTCAAATTTCCTTCCCAGTTTCAATTGAATTGAAGTAAACTTCAAAGAAACACATCTTGTATTTTATTTTTTCTTGGTTTGTACTTCATTTTACTTAAATTGGCTGCTAGTTTCAGTGGAATTGAAGTGTACTTCAACAAAATATATTTTATACTTTGTTTGTTTCAGATTTATACTTCGATTCTTTCAAATTGTACTTAAATTTCTTGTCTCGTTTCAATTTAATTGAAGTGAATTTTAAAGAAACACATTTTATACTTTGTCTTTTCTTTGTTTGTACTTCAATTCCCTCAAATCGTACTCAAATTGTCATTGAAATCGAAGTGTACTTCAATGAAAAATATTTTTTCCTTATTTTGACAATTTTGAATTTAATACCTTAATATTTTTACTAATAATGTTGAATTAAAATTTGTTCAATGATTTGAATTTTAAGTCTTTGTAAATAATAACCAAATTATAAAAATGTGTGTGATTTTTATCATATGAATAAAATTATATTAAAGTTTTAATTTGTTAACCCCTAATGTTCAACTGATGAATGTTATTAATTATGATAATGAAAGAATTCTTATGCTTTCAAAGATGTTAACAAATGAGAATTTGACAATAATATCCATAATATCACTAGTACAAATACGTACTTCACATGATATGATAATTTCAAAATATTATACATGACAATCATTTTAATTATTGGAGAATAATTTTTTAATAACAATAAGTGTATTTCAAAAGAATATATTCTATACTTTGTTAGTTCAATGTTTGTACTTCAATACGCCAAAATTGTATTCACATTCACTACCAAGTTTCAATCGATTTGAAGTGAACTTCAATAAAACATATTTTATAGTTTGTTAGTTCAGGGTTTGTATTTCATTTTACTCAAATTGGTTGCCCCGTATCAATGGAACTGAAGTGTACTTCGACAAAACATATTTTATACTTTGTTTGTTTTGAGTTTGTACTTTGTTTTCTTCAAATTCACTGAGCATTTTCAATTGAATTGAAGTATACTTCAGCGAAACACATTTTATACTTTGTTTGCTTTGGGTTTGTACTTCATTTCCTTCAAATTATACTCAAATTCACTCCTTGTGTTCAATGGAATTGGAGTGTACGTCAACGGTACATGTTTTATACCTTTTGTTTTTAAGTTTGTACTTTGTTTCCCTCATATTGTACTTAAGTATTGAAGCTCAGTTTCCTTGAAACTAGGCATATTATACATTAGCGCAATGGTTATTTTTTTCACTCTTATACTTCATTTTTCTCAAATTGTACTCAATTCACTACTCAATTTCAATTTAAAATATTATAAATACTTGATGAAAAACTATACTTACATACAAAATAATATTATATACAAAGTATGTTTCAATTTACAAATGTATTTACACACAAAGTGTGATTCAAATCTTGGCATTTTCATAACTTAATATTGTATATGCCATTGTCGCATAGTATTTGTCCATGTCAATTTTTCCAGCAAACTTCTAGAACTCGAGGGTGTCTCAAGCAAAATATTCTGCCTAAAGGTACACATAGACGCTGCAATCCACTATACCTTTTTGTTGCCTGCTTTTTTTTTTTTTTGCCTCATTAATTCGTCCATATGACACTCTAATGGAGGCTTTATATACCGAAAATAGAATGAAGCCTACAAAATATTGATCAGTTATTAACTCCCTACTTTATGAAGAAATCACAGGAAAAGAAAACAAACTTACAATGGCAGTAGCTATCGGTTTGTATCTAGTGACCATTATTGAATTCATATACAAGAAAAAATGAGTTGAGGTGTCAAGGACAACCAAAAAACCAATGACCGTGCCAACAAATTGGTAGGATTATGTAACGACACTAGTTTACAACATCCAACGTGAGGTCTTCCAAATCTTTATGGGTGAAGGAGTTAAGTGTAGGTATCATCTCTAAGAATTCTTCATCCGTCATATCATTCAAGTTGCATCCCTCGAGTCTGTCTATATATCAGCCTATGAAGTATAAAATAAATGGTTATACTCATTGGAAACATGAACTAAATTAAGTTAAGAAACCGTCACATACCTACGCTATTGCGGACGTAAATCACACCTTGTGGTGACACTTGTTGCCAAAAGATGGGCTGCATAATATTGAAATGTAGCAGTCTACTATGTCACTAGTAAGTTCTCCTCCAAATAAAAGCTCACAAAAGTTTCTTCCATCTAGAAACTATCTTGCTCCCTCCCAAATAGTTACCCTACACAATTGTTAATTGTTAGTTCAGACACCAATTTATGCAAAAAAATAATAATAAACAAATTTTGTTACCCCAAATTATCTCTTCTGACAAAGTTGTCGATGACTTATTGCTCTTCTATTGGAATAAGTCCATGACCTCTATAATCAGTCCTTCCTTTATAGAGATTAGGTGCTTCAATCTTTGGGCTGGTTGGTTCCTCTGCCATCTAGATTCGACTGATGTCTTTGGTCTCCTGCAGTACAAAACATAACGCATTAGGTACAAAGTGTAACAATTGAAGTACAAAAGGCTATCACATTAAGTATAAAGAATCAAATATTGAAGTACCCCCTATTGAAGTACAAAATATACCAATATAGAGTAAAAAATCCAAGCACATTAAGTACAAAGTATCAACTATTGAAATATCCCCTATTGAAGTACAAAATATAGCCAACATGGAGTATAGAACTCAAGCGCATTAAGTGCAAAGTATCAACTATTGAAGTATCCTCTATCAAAGTACAGAATATAGCTAACATGGAGTACAAAACTCAAACACATTAAATGTAAAGTATCAACTATTGAAGTATCCCTTAATGGAGTACAAAATATGCCTACATAGGGTACAAAACTCAAGCACATTAGATATAAATGATCAACTATTAAGCACAAAAAATCAGCACATGAAATACAAATATCCTAATATGGAATATAAAAGATCAGTACATAAAGTACAAATATCACCAACATGAAATGCAAAAGAATAGCACATTAAGTATAAATATCACCAATTTAAAATACAAAGATGTAGCACATTAAGTACAAATATTACCAACATGAAGTATAAGAATGATTACATTAAGTACAAATATCAACCAATCAAGAATAAGATATCATTACATTTATTACAAATAGACAATTTACAAATAAAATACCAATACCAAAAACTTAAAATATTAAGTAGTTGGTAACACCTTCTTCTCTTCTTGTTCTTTTTTTTTTTTGTGCACGAGAACGAGGACAAGGAGGACCATAGGTCTTTGTCACTTGTCTTGCTCTTTTGGCTAGTGTGGTGCTAGGGGTTGATAAAATCTGGAGATTTCTATTTTAGCTTCTTATCTTCTCGTTTATACACATTTGTCACAATCGAGGACATGACATGTGCCACTTCAATCTCAAATTCCTTGAACTCAGTTGTTTTAATTGGTACATAAACTTCTGTCTTCAAAGGTTTGGGAGAATCTGAAGGATTATGACAGTATTTTGTTCGGCTTTCTTCATCCACTGTATTTTCATATTTATCCCCTTCTTTCTGTGCATCATCTACTAAATCAAGTCCCCCCTTATGTACAAACTCATCAGCTTCCTATTCAAGCTCCTCCCCCTCAGTCTTATCCTCAACAACCTACATTTCCTCCTCGCCCTACTCCTTCATTGCCATCATATTGAATGAAGCAATTTTTTCTTTCAATGATTTAACTTCTTCAACTTTTGCTACAATAATTGTTTCATATACTGTATAATCACAGACATGGACTTAACTGATAGCAGTACTGGCAGCCTCTGATTTCTTAATCAAAATTGCCAATTCTAACTCATTGGAGTATGGTTGAGGGCTACAACCTATTACAATGAAAATAATTATCAAATTCAAATTCTTATACAAAAAACTAATAATGAATTATTACAATTATTACCATTTCTGCTATAATTTATTTCAATTTATTCTCCGCCTCCTCCACATTATATGGGAGTTTGCTATCCTTCCACCAGTAAAAGCGTGGAAACTCAAACAAACTCACTGGTGAAGCCAATGAAGGGATGCATTCATAAACCCATGTCTGTCATTTATAAATTAAAAAATTATACTCACTTGAATATAAATATAATCAATGTTATTAGAAAAATGAAGCAAACACTTACTATCAAACCAACTGTGTGTACCCGTCAATGTATTTCTTGGTTCTTTTTCCACCTACTCTTAAATGGTTCTTCATATCTTGGACAAGAAAACTGTATGCAGTTATGTCCCATGCATACAGACCAACTATAGACAAATTGTCCAAATATGGTAGGAGAAATCGTGGAGTCCTATAATTAGATGTTGGAAATAGAAAATAATTAAAAACAAAAAGTATATAAAACCTACAAAAATTATTCAAGTCATCCTCACTATCCTTATATACATACTCCTCAAATTTTTTTACTATTTCAAATCTAGTAATATTCTACAGCTTTCCAGAAAAAAGGCTGTCAAAGGTTGAAAACTTTATCTTCAATGTTATATCAACAAATTGCCCCACATATAACAACCCTAAAACCATAGAAAATTCAGTTGCAAAAAAAAAAAAAAACCTTAACCCCCTCCGAAAAATGAAATGACAGCTTTTTGGGGTCAAACCTTCTAAGTATAGCTTCAAGTCGAATAAAGCTTGAACTTAACTTGGATATATCCATGTATATATAGAAAGGGGTCTTCTTCAATGCATCAAAATATTTCGACCCCATCTTAAACTTCAAATCTCCAATTTACTTTGAAAAAATTAGGGGGAGCAACAAGAGCAGACCTCATAATATCTTAACTTTGCTGCAATCAGATAAAGAAAAATTAGTATATAAACAGATAATAAATTAATCCCTTTAGATAATGTGTACTAACAACTTGAATATTTTGTATTATAGATACTTGTAAAATATACTTCAAAAATATATAATATATTATACTACACTTTCAGTTAGGGTATACTTCATGTTTGAATGTTTTATATTACAAATATTTCTAAAATGTACTTCAGAAACACATAATATATTATACTATAATTTAAGTTAGTGTATAATTCAAACTTGAATGTTTTATACTACAGTTGCTTCTAAAATACACTATAGATACACAAATTATATATTATACTTTCATTTACTATACACTGCAGGTTTGAATATTTTTGTATTATAAATGCTCCTAAAATGTACTGCAGTTACACTAATTATATACTACACTTTTGCCTAATGTGTATTCCAAGATTGAATATTTATACTACATTTGCTTCTAAAATGTACTATAGGTTATGTACTAGACTTTTCCCCAATGTGCATTGCAAGATTGAATATTTTATACTACATTTACTTCTAAAATGTACGGCAGGTTATATACTAGATGTTTCCTTAATGTGTACTGCAAAATTGAATATTTTATACTATATTTACTTCTAAAATGTACTACAGCTACACAAATCATATACTACACTTTAGCTTAATATGTACTGCAAGCTTGGATGTTCTATTTTACAGATAATACACTACCACTTTTAGATAGTTTTACTGTGTAATTTCACCATATAATTTTAGGTAAAAAGAAGTATAAACCCCAAAAAAGTGAAGTCCAACTTTTATACCCTTTAAGTACAAATCAGAAACTTCCCATCTCACAACAAAAATCATATGTATATCAAATCAGTTCAAGTGTTTAATGACTAAAAAATGAATAAAAACTCTAAATACTGAAAAATCACTAACATTTTAAACTTCAAATTCAGAAAATATACCTGTGTTTCTTTTGCTCACTTTTTTCTATACTCGCTTCTTTTTGCAAATGTTTTTTCTTCCATTGTCGCAGAAAAATGGTAGAAATTTTGGTGTCTTTCTTTTTTCCTTTTTTTTTTCTTTTCACTTCTTCTTCTCTCGTTCTCGCGTCAATGACGGAGGAAGAATAGTTTCACACCCTTTTATTTTCGCGCCTCAAAAAGTCGTTTTCAGGCAAGAAAAAAAAAAGATGAAAGCATTCTTCTTGAAAATATAAATGCATTTTTTAAGTATTTTTGTTGTTTTTTTTAAATACAAAAATATATAAATCTTTTTAAGAGATATTAAGAGTTTAATATATAAAAATTCAAATGAAGACTAAATGGTAAATTAAAAGTGGGATTAAGAATTTTTTTCTACTTAACCTTTAAAAATATATAAACATGTTTTCTTTTAAAAAAATTTCACATGAAAATTCAAAGACAAACAATAATTTCTTTGTTCTTTTCCGTTGCACCAAAGCTTTAAGCTGCCACCCCTAATTATTGGTATAGTCTCTCTCCAAACGATCCACAAACGTCGAGCTTCTTTCTTGTGGTGGGGTTGGGAAAATAGAGAAAAAGCTCTCAATTGTGTGATTTCTGGGCTCATGAATGAAATGCTGGTTCTCCTTGTCCCGAGGTCTATCCCTTTACATATGTAACAATTAGTTCTCATTTGGAATTAGAAATAAGCAGAACCCCATTGCAACCCTTGTTGCAGATGGGTTTAAGCTTAAGCATTGGCTGACGGGTTTCTAGTATCAAGAAGAAATATGTGGGGTTTCTTCTTTTGACTTATGGAGTAGTAGTGGAGGTTCATTTTATTTCCGAGCTTGATGTTAAAATTTTGTGTGGTCATCCCTTGTCTTTGTTATTGCTATTAATTAATACTAGTTTGAAATTCAAATGCTTCAATTTTTGCTATTTTGCTGGAGATTTGAGGATTGTTTTGCTGTTTGATCTGCTGGAGTTGAAGTAGATAGGATGATTACTGATTACTCTTAATTTAGTTCTGTATTGTTTGACCAGATTAGTGGATGTGAATTCAGTTTTGATCATGAGCTAGAAAGCATTTAAAATGCTTGTGAAAATGCTGTTGAATGGTTTAATTTTAGCATGTGGGGATGTGTTTCGAATGAATGCCTTCAAGATGCTCGTAAAATGCTTTGGAACCATTTAACTGATGTGTCTGAGATTCCATATTGGTTGTCAGCTAATATCATAGAGTTTCAGATTACAATCAACATTTTGCAAATTAATTTAAATGGGACGCCTTAACGTTCTAGGTTATGGCCCAAGACAGAGTTTTATAATGTGATCATTCAGGAAGGAGTGGGAATTTTACAGCGGTGTAGCATAAGGCTGACGTGCTCTGCTTTTCTACTCAATATCATGTGATTCTATGACCCAAGTTATAAACTCATTCACCACATTTATCAATTGGTATTGCTTGATTCATGGGTTAGAAGGTCTACCACTGCATAACACATGGCCTTGTATGAAACCCATTAACTGAAAATGGTGTCCTGATTGATGGGTCACATGTGACAGAAGGTGTGAAGAGAGTGGCACGTAAGTTTTCTGTAGTGTTGTCGAGAGAGTGGTTTTGTATAAGATGGATACTTAAACCAGCCACATTTATTTTTGAGATGGAAACCACAATGGTATAGATGTGATTTTATCAAGGTTGTGTATGGATTTTTGTCCTTTCGCCATTGTCCTTTCACTTCCAAACTTTTTCCTTGTCATAGCAGGACAATTCCTTTTTTATCATAGCACCAATTTGCTCCTTTACTTTTCATATCATTTAAATCAACACTATTTCATTTTTGCTGATGGAAGGATTAATCATCAACAATAAGTTACTATAATTACATGAGTAGGCTAAAATTGGAAAGCTGAATACGCAAATGAGATGGTAAGCAGTGAAGTGAACACTGTGAATGGTTGTTAATGTAGTTTTTCCACAGAAAAAAGGAGGTGCTTTCTGTCAACATTATGTGTTCTCTTATAGCAGTTTTTTCTTATCTTATAGTGATGAAGCTAAAGTGAGCACAACTGCGGATCCTCATAATTGTTTCAATGTCAATTCCTCTGCCCTGGAGCATGCACAAGGGATTCAAGCAAATCCATTGGCACAGTACCCTAGTTTTTTGAAACAATTGCTTAAATCTCATCTATCTGGTAAATTTTATTTGGTGAGTTGGAAGCTTTGTCCTCTATAAATATCTATTCTTTTTTTAATATGTGCATTGAATTACAGAAATATTCTTTGATGACAGGGTTTACCAAAGAAATTTTGTGATGCACATTTGCCAAGCCATGATGACACTATTGTTTTGGTTGATGAAAATGAACAAGAATACCGTACGAAGTACTCTGTTCGAAAAAATAGACTTGGCGGTGGTTGGAGAGGTTTCTCCATTGCACACAAATTGCTAGAGGGAGACGCCTTGGTATTCCATCTGATTGAGCCTTGCAAGTTTCGGGTAACTCTTTGAGCCTTATATTTATGCATATTCATTTTCATTGTCTATTTAAGAATGTATGTTGATTTAAATGGAAGAGGCAATTCAATGGTGTCGAATAGTGAGGTGATTTTCAAGTTCCCTGCAGATCATTGTTGATTGAAGTACAGGCTTTTAAATATCAAACAAAATAGATAAAAGAAATAGTTATACAATGGCCAACACAAATAATGGGTTCTGTATGTTTGAGGTATGCGTTGTTTAGATTCAATCAAGGTATAGTCTGGTACCTCTTCTGAATTTTCAGTTGCAATGTACTGGTGAAAGTACATGAACATGCGATATAGTCTTGGAACTGTTTATATGCAAAACAATGGACAAGTTCACTGTTGGAAATCATACCTTTGTCATGATGCCTGCGGCGAAATCACCTTGTTTCTCATTTCCTCTTCAATTTTTGGAGCCTGATTTGAAATCTTGTAACCTTAAATCACTTTATTATCCTCAACTGCTTGCTGTTTTGTTTTCTTAAGGTATACATTGTGAGAGCAGGCAAATTAACAGAAAATGACAGCGCTATGGGTCTTCAGAATTATGATACTCAGAATGCTACGCCAATTAGCACTGGTAAGAGAGTTCACCACATAATTTTTATTTTATAATTTGCACCTTTTCCAAGAAATGAAGTGCAAATATGTTCCACCAGTTAAAATAGAAGACCAAATCGAAGAAAATGCAGGTATGGGTAAAAAAGCAAGACGAGTATATCTAAATTCTCTTGCAGTAGATAGCCGACAGGAGACCAAAAAGGTGAGATTATCATCTGATAGTAAGCTTAGCATGGTTCAAGCAGGCAATGCCATGAACCATTTTGGCTCCAATGTTCTGGAAGGTATCAGATGTTCAGAATCTATTGTCCATTTCAAAGACGTAAAGGGTTTTGAGGATTTCAAAATCCTGGCAAATGGCCTATTTCTCAACTCAGAGATACCAACTGATCTTAGAACAAAGTATTACAAGCTCTGCTGCAGTCGCAAAATGTTTCTTCACAACCATCTTATTATGGGCCTCAGCAGTAATCTAGTTGTTGTAATGATTTCAGAAACTGTCAATATAGCTGATGCTATAAGATCTGCCAACCTTGCCACACCCCTTGAGCATTTGAAATGTTGGGAAAAAACTCTCAAAGCTTTTGAGGATCTGGGCATGACAGTTGGATTCCTACGTGATAGGCTACATAAGTTGGATAGCATTTTGCGTGAATCCCTATATATTATTGAATACAGGAGAACAAAAATAGCTGCAGCTGATGAAGAGATTAGCAATAATCTTGAGGGAAAATCTTTGAATGTTGAAGCATTGATACAGAATCTACAGGCCGATATCAAGGCCCTCAAATTGAGAAATGAGGAGCTTGGCCTTGAGTTCCAGAAGCTTGCTGGGGCTCCATGGTGAAAGCGTGTAGTTCACGTGAGTGTATAGACTGTGTTAAATTACAAGTAAGTTGTGTTTCTGATTATTGTTAGAGCTTATTAGCTATATAAGTTTTTAGTGTTGTAGCTGCTTTTAATTATGATTATCCTTGTTATTTTTATGGCAATGTAGAGATCTCTGAGGATTTTGCTATGTATTGTATTCAGAAGAGGTCTTCTTAGTGCTTATTTGCTTGAGTTGATTGGGTTATAAAATCAACTAAACCCAATTTAGTGTTTGTTTGGATAGTTTTAGGACTAATGGTTTATTCATTTACGACTTGTTTACTTGGCGTGTTGGAATTAGGCATGTTAAACGGACTAAGATAAATAATAAGTTACTGTGTATCTTATTTAGTGTTTGTCTGGATAGTTTAAGGGCTAATGGTATAACAAAATACGTACAAATTATCTAATTGCATGCTGTTTTGTAACATGCTACTACTAATTATCTTAATAAAGTTGTAATTGATTGGTCAGTTTCCACAATCATTCTCTTTGAGTAGATGGATCTCTGCTGAGATCGAGGATGTAAGTATTTTCATTAGAAAGAAAATTTCTCATTGGTTTGTTGCTAATCAACTTTGAATTTTAAAGATTCATGAATCCTAAATGATCATTAATCCAAAAAATTGTAAAAAGCCCACCACATCTTCAGAGTCTGCCTTCACGGGATCTTCTTTCAAGACAGCATATGCAAATAGGAGACATAAAATTTCGTTCTGGAAAACATCTAACGTAACGTACGGCAGAATAATGAAGACGTATTAGTAGAAAGAGCCTTATCAAGCTTGCCAACATTTGTTCTGTACTTTAGAAATAGGACTAAGATTCATAGTCTCACCAGCCAAAACCCATGAGAAACATTCGACGGCAGCGCACACTTCATAAAGGAAGGAAGTTGATTTTCTAGACTTTCTAGTAACCTGACCTTTCTGCTCGATATGCGCATTTTATCTGTATCATGTTGTATGCCGCGTAATGCATTTTTTTTTTTTAATTTTTGTTTTGTGTGTTTTAAAATTTGAATCGTTCCTTAATACAACATGACTTTTCTTGCAATTTAGTATTATAAGCTTCAAACGATTTATATTTATCGTTTGCTGATTTTTCATATTGTTTGTAGATATATATATATATATATATATATATATAATTTGTGGTTCATTATATATTATTTATTTTTTTCAGTGATGAAATTCTCTTTTTATGACAATGAATAATATTTTTCCTTTTTTGTCTTTCTATAATTCTTGCTCGAGATTGTGAAAATTCATAATGTAATAATCTAGATGATATGTAAAAGAAATTGGCGCAAGATTGGAGATTTTCAATGATTAAAGAGTTGCTCAGTATAAAAATGTGTTATAATTTGCTTGCATTAAAAGGCAGTCAAAAATGTTGAAAGTGTAATTTTGATTAGTCATTTTGTGCAGATTTCATTAATAATTATGGGAATGCATTTATATGATAGGATACTTTATGAATGCTTCAATGAGTTTAAAAAATATATTAAAAGATCATTAAATTGGATTAATAGACGAATCTTGATAATTTAGAAAATTAAGAACTTCACAAACAATATTAAGTAACAACTGAGATTTTTCTGTATAATTAAAAAAAAATAAGTTATATAAATTCAAAATTTAGCCAAAATTCTATAATTATGGCCAACAGATCCATCTATTTATAATAATACATTTATGTCTATTTAAATGAATTTAGAAAAATGAATTAAAAAAATCATTAAATTTGATTAGTTAACATATTTTGATGATTATATAAATCAAGACATACAAGTTAAAGAAGTTTAGTCAAAATTATGTAATTTTAATATCTTAAATAAATTATTCCTTAAATTTGTGCAAATTATATCAACTTTAATTGAAAATATATTCTTAATTTATGCATATATGAGTAGATTTAAGGAATATATTGAAGTCTCATTAGTTAGTTAGTTGGCATAATACTGATGACATAAATAATTAAGAAATTAGCAACCAATATAATTCAAACTCTAAAAATTTCAAAATTGTTAGAATTTCAAATTACATTGATTGTTTGATATTAGGCATTAATTTCATAATTATCTATATCATCAAAGTATGCTTATTAATCAAATTCACTAACATTTTAATGCATCCATAAATTAACAATATTTTCAATTGAAATTAATATAATTTACACAAATTTAAGGAATTATTCAATTAAGATATTAAATCACATAATTTTAATAAAAATTCTTTAAACTATATTTCTTAATTTTGTATAATCATCAAAATACATCAACTAATCAAATTTAGTGACTTTTTGACACACTTTCTGAACTCGTTTATATACACATAAATGTATTAATTGTTATATATAGATAGCCTCTATTGACTTCAGTTTTAAAATTTTGACCAAATTTTGAATTCTTATAATTTATTTATTTTTAATTATATATAGAAACTCATTCATTACTCAATGCTGTTTGTGAATTTCTTGATTTTCTAAATTACTAAGATATGTCAATTAATAAAATTTAAGAACTTTTTAATTTTTTAAACTCATTCAAGCATCCATAAATCTACCCTACTACCTCATAGCATTCCCATAATCCTTAATGAAATCTACATAAAATAATTAGTCAAAATTACATTTTCAACAATTTTGATTGCCTTTTATATGGAAGCAAATGGATAACACATTCTCATATTGGTAACTCTTTAACCATAGAAAATATTCAATTTCTATTTCCACATATTATCTAGATTATTTAAAAAATTTCCAATCTGATTACGCACATAGCAAATTATAAATCTAGACACTCTCAAGCAAGAATTACATAAATACGAAAGAAAATATTATTTATTAACCTAAGAAAGAATATTTTATCACTAAAAAAAGATGGGTATATAAATTAATAAACTACAAAAATATATATTCACGAACAACACAAAAATCAAAAAACACAATCTTTTTAAAATTCATAGCATCAAATTAAGAAAAGCCATGTCACATGAATGCAACACTTTAAACTCAAAAGTACTACAAAATATAAATTAACATGAGATCTAATACGATACAGATAAAATACGTACTAAATAAAAATAGATATATGGTGGCTAAAATTGGAAACATTTGAAACTTATGGGGCGCCATCTCACAATAAAGATATTTCCCCTCAGCCCCTCAAAAAATTACTTGCGATTAGGACAAAATGATGAAATTGCGGCCAGGACAGGAAATCGGCCAGGACAGGAAATACTACTGCAATTTTAGGGCAGGTTGGAGTGAATCTCTCCGCTATATATACCCACAGTGTGGCCCGCCTTTGGCTGTCTGTGTATGCTATAAGCTCGCATGTAAAACCTGTCTCGTGTCTCTTTCTCTTTTTCTCTCACCACGCATATAAATATATAAATAGCCAAAATAGTTCGCCAGAGTTGAAGATAGTAAAAGCTTTTTCTTAGTGAAAGAGAGGAAAAAAGAGACACAGGACTAATGGAAACAAGGAAACTCAAAGAAAAAATACCCGAGATTGAGACCCAAGACTATGCTGAATTTTCTCCAGCAGACCCCACTGCTGCTCCATCTGAGGTTTCTTTTTCTGCTTTTCTATCTATTTATTTTCTTTATTTATTTCTTGTGTGTGTGCGTGTGTGTTTTCAGGTATGTGGATTGTCTGATTATTTTTTTTCATTTTTATGTTTGTGGGGTGGTGATTTTTCTTACAGGGAAGGAATAAGAGAAAGAGGGTTGTAATGCCAGAGGAAAGCGCGGAAGAGGGGGGATCAAGAAAGGCTAAAAAACTCAAATCCAAGAGTAAAAAGGTGAGAATGTTTTTTTCCCCTTTTTGGTGTTTGGATCCATGGCTACATTTATGTTTTTTCATTTGTGAATTTTTGTGTGGATGAATGTCCAATTTGTGCTTGGTGTTGCTATGCCAGTGAACGCCATTTGACTTTGTTCCTAGAGTTTTGCCTTAGATGTCAATTTGGTACAAATTCATTTGCCTTCTCTAGATTTTTAAAAGGATCTAAAGATGATTTGCATTCGCTAGATTTTTCTGGGTGGTGGGGGTTTGCTAAAAATGCAATTTTTGCCCTAACTCGGAATGTTTGAAAAATCCAAGTTTTATTTAAATTGAATTCGTGCTGAATTTTACTTCTTCTTAGACACATAATTTTGGCTGATAATCTTGTGTTCGTCTGGCAATTGGTTCGTCCGTATTTATTGTAGTTGGAGTGGATTGAAATCTCTTGGTCTCAATGATAAATTCATAGAAACTGATGGATTTTATTCTTATTCTTATTCTTGAACAGGTGTCCTCAGGCAATCCCAACAAATCAGGAAGGTAACCGATCTATCTGAACAGATTACAACTTCACGTCCTTCTTGTTGAAGGTGAAATGATTCTAAATTTTGAATTATTTTCATGTAAAACGTAATACAGCACAGCAACAAAGAGGACCAGCTCTATCAATGTATATGATGATATAGAAGCAAAGTATTTGGTTGCAAAGAAAGTAGAGAGATTACTAGAAAGTCTACAATGTCAACTTCCTTCCTTTACAAAATGTATGCTCCCATCGAACGTCTCTCATGGATTTTGGTTGGTAAGGCTGTGACATTTTGCCCTGTTTCTAAAGCACATAACAGATGTTGGTAAACTTGATGAGGCTTTTTGTGCTAATACTTATTGTTCTTATGACAGCATTTGCCTAAAGAATTCTGCAGTGCTTATTTGCCCGATCATGACACATCCATTACATTAGTGGATGAATGGGGCAATGAGTACACAACTTCTTATCTTCTGGGGAGGCACGGACTGAGTGCTGGATGGAGGGCCTTCTCCATATTGCACGGATTAATCAAAGGCGATGTTCTTCTTTTCCACTTGATTGAGCCGTGCAAGTTTAAGGTTATTGTTTCATTATTTGGAGTTCAATTTAAATGTCCTAGAGTGGAAGCTGACCATGATATAGTTTTAGTCACGTCAAAACAAGAATGACCAATTTATGAGAGAGTTGCTATAGCTATCATTTAGAAACAACTAATTAGAACACGGTCAAAGATTAATAATAGTGAGGTGGAAAAAGGTGGAAAAAAGATTGTAGGAACATAGGAAATTGTTTTGGCAGGATGTTTCCCTGTTTTCTGTCATGTGTGGATTGGACATTGCCTGATTTTATACCATGCGTCATCTTCTAGGTGCACATTGTCCGGGTAAATGACCAAGAAGTCATTGATGGAGCACTCTGTCTAATGAAGATGAAAGCTTCTGGGAGAGGGACTGGAGCTGGTTAGTCTTTCTTACCTTTTTGCTTTCATTTTGTTCTATACATTAGATGTTTTTTCCCAGATCAAAGTTTGAATACATCTCCCATTTGTATTTGTTGTCTTGAAAAAAGATTCTCTAAAGAAAGACAAAAAGAAGCGTGCAAGAAGGAAGTATGTGGAGCCTATCATTGGAACGGCCGCAGATCAATCAAGCAACAGTGCTGGTTCTAGCTCTAAATGTACGGACTTTTATGTTGTTTTAGATTGATGAAATAAAATTCCTGATAATTGTAATTCATTGAAATGGGAAATGGTATTTGTAGGTTTTGAATCTATGGCCCGGCCTCAATCTACTGACCGCTGCCACCCTGAGACGTCAAATTTGAATGACCATTCTCCTGAGGGTGTCCCTTGTAGATAGGCTCTGAAGGAAAAATCCTTCACCTCTGGCTGTCCTGTTTTGGCATCAATTTGGGGGGAAAATTTAGAAAGCCCAAGGGATTTTTGTGTACAGACGACTCAAGTTTTTTGGATTGATCTTGAATCAAGAACGATGACCTTCCCAGATCAATCTACATGCTAGGGATAGGTGGGGTATACATACCATGATATTATTTGAGATACAACACCATAGATACATGATGTTTATAGAAATATTCAGCCACATTGTCAGGAGAATTCAATTTGTAATAGAATGGTTACAGGGTTGTCGATTTTTAAGGAGAACTGGGAATTCCGTGGATTTTTGGATTGGAAACATATGTACAAAGTCAAATGATTACTAAAAGGGTCACATTTTGTTGCAAATTCAAAAAGTTAATCTCATTTTTTGCTTTAGTGATTTGTAGCTGGGAAAAATGACCTTCCAGGATGGATCAACCTCAGTGAAGGCTCAAGCAGCCCTATTTCTAAGTTCGACTCTAAGATGGTCTCCAGTCCACACTCGAAGTTGACAAGGAGAATTGATTTAAGTCCTAAAAGAGGAGAATCTCCTCCAAACATGGGCTTAGGCTATTTCACTCTGGTTATGTGAAAAATAAATAAATAAATTTACTTGTAGAAGTCTTACACTATAACTTTAAAGGGTACAATGAAAGTTAAATTTTGCGTACCTTATACATGGGATTGATGACAAATGACCTTTGAATATTTGCATGAAGAACCTTGAGTAGAACTTTCCCTTCATATCTCTTCAATATTGACTGCTTTTACTGGACAAACATCAAAATATCACGAAGAGAAATATCAAGGTGCAATCTGATTAAGTTTAATTACACTTAGAAGGTGTCTGGGTAAGCTTATAAGCTCCTCAAAACATCTTATAATATGTTTAAGAGTTTATAAGTTGATAAAAAGTGTTTAGTAATTTTTTTAAAAAAAAGAACTTATAAGATCTTAAAATAAGATGTTAAGAGTTCATAAATTCTTCTAAAAAAAAGTAAAGAGACCCTAACTTATTTTGAAGATTTTAACAAGTTTTTTTTTATTTTTAATTATTTTAATTATAAAATTGCCATTATTAACATCTTATAAGCTCTAAGATCTTATTTTATCCAAACACTTCAATAATTTATTTTGAAAATAAGATTTAACATGTTATAAACTCCAAAAATATCTTATAAGATGTAGGATCTTAGAAGATATTCAATTCAAAATAAAGTTAGCCTAACACCCTCTTAGTATGTCTGCTTTGATTCTCCAAACATTAAAAGGAAAATTCATCCTATTGTGTATATTCTATGTAGCCTTAAAAATGTAAGACTAGATTCCTTCATCTTAGAACCTTAAGAGGTTTGATTATTATTATTATTATTATTATTATTAGAAGAAGAAGACTTGAGTGAGTGAATCCTATTAGCTAAGAGCCTAAGACAATCCATCGTCAAATAAATTATAATTAATAAGTTTAGGAATTTATTGGATAGCAAGGTTATGTCTCTATAGCAATTCCTGACGATAAATTATATATTATGTCCATCTCTTATTATTTTTAAAGCCTGTACTCAATAATTCATTGATTAAATTAGCAATAGGGGGCTTAAGCTTAATAAATCTTACACTATAACATTGATCATGAACACGATCATCAACATTTGTACTATCTTAGTCCATGATGACCTGTTTGTTGATTTGATGATTGGATCCCCCTATAATAAAAAATGAGGAGGACTTTAGACTGGGATTAACCACTAGTGACAGAATAAAGATCGAGGAAAATGACAAAGAAAATAGAATGCCCACATTGAAATAATTGATTCATCGTCATAGAGTAGAAAATAGGGTTTTCACACTATGGGTTTAGAATGCTATAATAAATTAAAATTTATATACCTTACAACATGAAATTGATGGTGAACTAGGCTCAAAAATTGATGAATTAGTGAGAAAAACAAAAAAATAGCGACGCTTATAATAATAATAATTCAATTGATTCTTAGTATAGAGAAGAAAATAAAATTTCACACTATAAGTATAGAATGCTACAATAAATTAAATTTTATATACCTTAATGTCATGAGATTAATGATGAACTAGTCTTCAATATTTGCATGAACACGAGAATCATTTCCTTGAATCTTGACCCATGATGGCCTATTCATTAATTTTGACAATTGATCATTCTTTGAATGGAAAATGGGTACCTCAAATCAAGAGTAACCAGCAATGACAGAACAAAATTAGGAGAGCAACAAAGGAATAGTGATACCTATATTAAATCAATTGATTCGTTATCATAGAGAAGAAAACAAAAACTTCACATTATAAATTTAGAATGCTATAATAAATTAAGTGCGTACCTTACATCATGGGACTAATGATTTACACGACCTTTAATACTTGTAGGATCAACAAGATTGTTCCCTTTGGATCTTGGTTCATGATGGCCCTTTTATTGGGTTTGACGAATCTCTCGTTCAAAATGAAAAAAATGACAATTTAAGTTGGGAATAACAACTAGTGTGTTGATCTAATTATTCACGTTGATAGTGGAAATTAGGGGAAATGACAAAGAAAATTATGATGCCTGCATTAAATTAATTGATTTGTCATCATAGAGAAGAAAACAGGATTTTCACACTATTTTAGAATGCTATAATCAAATAAATCTCACATACCTTACACCATAAAATTGATATAATAAACACAATCTTTGATGTTTGTGTGAACAATAAGATTGATCCCTTTATATCTTGGTTCATGGTAGCCTATTTATTGCGTTTGACGATTGGATCTCTCTATGAACAGAAAAGGAGAGCTCCAGATCAGGAGTAACCATTATTGACATGACAAAAACAGAGGGGAACAACAAAGAAAATAACTATTCCTACACTAAATTAATTGATTCGTCATCTCAAAGAAGATAGGTTTTTCACCTTAGAAATTTAGAATGCTATATAATAAATTAAATTTTATGTATCTTGCATCATGAAATTGATGATGAACATTATGTTTGATTTTTATATAGAGAGCAAGATTGATCCTTTTGAATCTTGGTCCATAATGATCTTTTTATTGATTTTGATGATCGAATCTCTCTTTGAAGGAAAGTTGGTACTTCATATTAGAAGTTAGCACTTGGGGTAAATATCGATAAGGATGACAAAGAAAATACCAATGCCTATAATAAATAAATAGATTTTCATCATAAAATAGAAAATAAGATTTACACATCATGAATTTAGAATGCTACAATAAATTAAAATTTATATATCCCTTACACCATAAAATAATGAACAGAATCTTTGATGCTTGCACGAACAACACGATTGATCTCTTTAGATCTTGGTCCATAATAGTTTTTTTATTGATTTTGACAATGTATCTCCCTTTGAATTGAACTCCAGGAGTAACCCCCAGAGATAAGGTAAAATTGGGGGAAAACAACAAAGAAAATAGCGATGCCTATATTAAACTTATTGATCTATCATCGTAGAAAAGAAAATAGGATTTTCACACTATAAATTTATAATACTACAATAAATTAAATTCTGTGTACCTTACACCATTGAATTGATGATTAGAAAAAAAGAAAATCTTTGTTGTTTGTAGGAACAAGATTAATCCCTTGGATCTTGGTTTGTGTAGCCTTTTTATTGATTTGACGATTCGATCTCTCTATTAACAAAAGAAATGTTTCAAATAGAGAATAACTACTAACAATAGAGAGGAGAACGACAAAAAAAATAAAGATCCGTATAGTAAATTAATTGATTTGTCATCAAATATAAAATAACTGGGAACGAACCTTACTCGAGCTTTGGATCGATGTCCCCAAAACATCCGCCTCTTCTCATGTTTCACAAATGTTAATCATCATGAAGAGAGGAACATGGCAATTATATATAGCGTAACCCTAAGGTCTCTTATCATGGGCTTTTTAAGAATTGGACTATAATATCGTCGATATCAAATTTATTTAAAATGACCTTCATAATAGTAAATTAATAATACCATATTAGTCTAGCCCATTTTAATAAAAAATGAAAAAAATAACTTAATTGAAATAACTTCAATTAAAAGTTAAAATTTTCAACACGTTATCATGAGCATCTTGCAGTCAGCTCACGATGATGAAATGCTAGAAGCACATAGCCATGACGGAATTTTTGTAATTAGACCAAGAAATCATTCAAATGCTTCCAAAATACTATAAACTGTGGTAACCATAAAGTAATAATAATTTTTTTTACTAAAATAATTGATTTTATGGGGTGTTATATATAGGAAATATTTGTGGATTTTTCATGATAATTATTTTATAAGTTATAAAGAAGAATATAAAGAATGACATTTTAATTCAAGAATATGGAGGGGCATTCTTTTACTTAAGAATGTAGAAGTGGTTGTATTTTAATTCAAGAATATGTTTATTTAAGAATGTAAAATATTGACGTTTTAATCATAAGTGTGTAATGAAAATTAATTTATAAGCTATATATATTGAAAATATGTGAGAACATACTTTGCTTTATTTATGAAAATCATGTTAAGAAAATGTTAAAAAGAAAAAAGAGAAGAGAAAGAATATTGAAGTGTTACTTGTACCTTGTCTTTACCAAAATATTTGCAGTGGGAATGCTTTATTTATGTTTAAACTAAAAAATAATATCTAATAATGCATAATATTTAGTATATCTATTATGTCTAATACATGAATAACTACTTTCATCCTTAGTATATGTATTAATGAGTATTATTCTTAGTATATATTAAAACAATTGTTTTATGTGATACGAAAACTTTTGATATGCTGATTTGAAAATAGTTTCGAAAATTTGTAAATTTTGTTACAATGGCGTATATGAGTCCATTTGTTTGTGTTTTCACCACCCATTTTTACTTTCACAACTCATTTTCGTAAATTTATTTTTTAAATTATTTTTATTTTTACTCAAAATATTCCTTATTTTTATTTTTAATTTTTTTTAAACCTACTTTATCATTCTAGAATCACATCAATCAAATTTAAATTTGATTTAACATAAAGTGTTCACTATCATTTTAAAATTAATAATATATATTTAAAAAAATATATCTCTTTAAATACCGAAAATCTAAATCATCTTATTTTTCAGCCCAACACTTCCTCCAATCATTATTTTCTAATAAAACATCCAAATATAATATTTTTTTTCCAAACCATAACTCTCCTATCAACTTTTGAAAATGCATGAAAATGAAAATGAACTTTAAAAGCATATCCAAATGGGCACTAACAGGCTGCTTGTTTTCATTCCCAAGGCTCATTTTCATTTTTATTTAGAAATGAAAGTTAGAAACAAATACTTTTGATATGAGATAATTCAATAGGCCCAGCATAATAAGTTACCGACTCTAAAGAAGGTTTTCAGGCCCACCTAACATCTGAAGCCCAACTACGCATCCAGACCTAGTTGGACTAAGTTACTTAACCACAACCGCCAGGTCGAGCGGATAGTTCTTGATCCTACTCGACTAAAGACTTCAAGTCACCTAATCCATTCAACCATCTCTCTGGTCGACTATCTTGTCTGGTCAATTACCATTGATCAGAATACTAATTCCGGCACTGAATCATATCCTTGTCACATTCAACACTTTGACAGTCAGCGTGCCTCCGCATTAATGTTACGTGCCACCTCCGCCACCAACTCTGTCAGGAGGAGTCCCCCTAAAGTACTATTCACACAGAAGAGCAGGAGATGATGCCACCTGAAATAGCATAGGGTTGAGAAATTATCTACAACTCTCAGGTAAAGACAAAAGCCCTCTACACTTAATAAGGGCATCTTGAACATGTCACCCACCTAGATAAGGCTATAAATACCCCATTGTCAGCTACTCTCCAGATATGTCATATGCACTATACGCTTTTACTCTGCTATTTGATTATCTCACTCAATCAGTACTAACTTAAGTGTCGGAGTACCTTAGTCGAGGGCACCTCGACTAGTTTGACGTTTACTATTAATTGTAGATCTCAGCTCAATAAGATATTATTGTTAAATCATTCGATTTCCTGGGTCGAATTACTCCAACTATAACTCAATTCACTGAAATAACTTCAATCTAATCAACTTTCTTACAACTTTTTTCAGAAAAAGTACACATTTTGTTCTCAAAATTCTTCCTAAATTGACCATATCATCTTATTACACATCAATCAAATTCAACTTTAATTGAACATAAAGTAACCACTATTATTTTTAAATTAATAATATATATTTTTTGAAAATATAAATCTTTTTTAACATAAAAAAAATATAAATTAACATACTTTTCAATTCTATAACCTATCTAGTCATTACTTTCCAACATTTCATTCTAATACATTTCGATTTCTATCTTAATTTCATAACTAACTTTTTAACTTTTAGAAATAACTAGAAATGAAAATGAACTTTAAAAATAAAGCCAAACGGCTATAAATTTCCCCCCATTTTTATTGCTATGGTCACATGAAATTGTTAGCTATGAGGTAATGACAAGGTAATTTTCTTTTAGTTTTTTTCATTTCTCCATTTTGCCCTCTCTAATTGTTTATATTTTTTCTTCTACTATTTTATTTCATCTAACTTTCTTTATTTATTTTAAAATTTTGAATAAGTACATTAATATTATTAAAAAATTATAATAACACATAAAAAACAAATGAATATTATAGGATAAAAGTTTTCGTATACAACTCGAATGTACCAACATCCCTATTACTTTTTAAAGTTCAAGCACCAACATAAGATTGGAGAAATAACACGACTTAAGACTTTAATTTTTGTTTGAATTTAGTCTTCATTTTTTGAAATATATTAATAATCCTCGTCTAAACTAAATTAAATATAGTAAACTCAGTTCGTGGTGCAACGTTGAACAAAGTTTATTGAAATGATGATGCTGATAATCATTGTACAAAAGACTTTTATTCAAGATTATAATGTTATGATTTTTTTCTAAATTTATTTATATAAATAATGATTCTTCCTAAAATGATATTGTCTTTCCAAAAATCGCCATCTTACTTAAATATTGATATTGCTAATTAATAATTATTAACAACTACTTATAGAAAATAAATACTGATGCTCCGATCCTTTAAACACAAAAAGGGATACTATTTATCATTTTGCTTAATAGATAAACAATATATTATGGGTCATAAATAATTTTGTCTATAATATTAATATTAACCGATCTATTATTAAATTACTCATAAGATATGCGGGCCGGGTTTCTCCCTTGGAAAGACTAAACTTATTTCATAGTTAACAAATATATATACTTCATGAAATACATTTGAATAACTTTATTACTTCTAAGGTATTCTAAAATACATTTATCTAGTGGCATTAGTCTGAAAAGTCTCATATTCGACCTGAATGGATGCTATTTCTCTAAAAAATATATATCTTAATTTTAATGTGATTAAAACATATTTAACACACATGTTAATTGATTGATGGTAACAATATTATATTATGGATTTCCACTCTAAAAAATATTTTCCCCATTGGCCGTAAGATGTATTAATCTATGATTTTTCTTTTTGAGTTGAACCATAATTTTCCTTTTTTTATATTAATTAGTTTTAATTTAAACAATTAATTTTAGTATAAAATAAACTAATTGAGACATGTGCAAGTTAATTAATGAATAATGTGAATGCAAAAATCAAGAAAAAGAGAACTCTACTAATTATATGTAATATATATTTTAAGTCCTCAATTGATTTAATAATATTATTTTCATATTTATATGTATAAATTTAAAAATTCAAATTCTAATAAACTCTTAATATGTATATATATATAAATATAAAAAATATGTAGTGTATACAACTTAGGGCTTGTTCTCCTCTCTTTTCCCATAATATTTTTCAACTCTCAAATATATATCCAAAAAGTGTAAACATTTTTCAATCACTCTCTTAAAACATAAGAATTTTCTACCTAAAAAATTCCTCTCAAAACAATATCAAAATATAACATTCCTACCATATCTTATATATTACTTTTATTATACGAACCCAACAAAAAATTAATTAATTTGATATTTATTATAAAATTTATTTCTCCCAAAATACAAAAAAAAAAAAAAACAATTCATTCTCAATTCCTTTTTCCTTTTTTCCCAAAAAAAAAAATGCTTAACATATTCTTTAAAACTTTTTTCCAAAATTTCATTCTTTCAAAATATTTTTCAAAAATAACCCAAAACACAAGACAACATAGCCTCACTTTTTCAAAAACGAAAAAATGTTCACATACATTCATGGCAATGAAGACCACAGTATACTGCTCCCTTTGAATTTGAAATCTTGAAAAGTGGGCGTCCACAAGGGTTTTGGGAGGGGAATGGGGTGGAGGGTTTATTTGAACTTCATCCATTTACTTCAACAATCCTTTTATATTTCTGTCTTCAATTTCCTTCTCCCATTCTTGCTTATTTTCCTTCCTTCCTCATTTCTTGCATAATCCCACGAATCAATTAAAAAGACATCGACTTCTTACAGACACCCACTAAAAGAAATCTACATTCTCAGAAAAATAGGAGAAAAAAATGGTAGTGGAAAGAAAATCAGAGTACGAGATTAGCAGGCAGAAAAGGCTCGAAGAGAACAAGAAAAGAATCGAAGAACTCAACCTCAACAAGCTAGCTCAAGCTCTGCACACTCCCAAGCCTTCTCCTGTCTGTACAAACTCTCCCTCTCTCTCTCCCTCTCTCTCTCTCTCCCTCTCTCTCTCTCTCTCTGTTTTTTTTTCTTTCCTTCTTCTTTTTTGTTTTTTTTTTTTTTTTGATTAACTATCTTTGAATATGTATATGCAAAGAAGAATTCATCTGGTTTTCTTTCCTGTACTATTTATCTTTTTTTTTCCCAGATGAAGAAAGTGAAGCCGAGGGTTCCAAAGCAGCCTTTGGATCTCTCCGCCGTCCGGAGGTCTAGCCGCGTCGCCGATTTGCCGCCCCGCAGCTATAAAGAAGTCTGTAATTAATAGTTATCTATCTCTCTGTGTCTCTGTTTGTGTTCTTAAATGTGTGTGTGTAAATGTCACCAAGGGTTTGGAATCATCTATGTCATTTGTTATGTTCATGAATTAAATAAAAATAAAAATATTTCGACACATTTAATTAACGTATTGGACGCACAATCATTAATGTGCTTTATACGATTCAAAAAATTGGGTCCTTAAGTATAAAAATGAGAATAAATAAAACATTAAAATTTTTCATAAATTTTGCATAGGTTAAAAATCAAAATTTTTAAAGATTACTCGGAAAGAAGAGGTATGCCTCATTCAAAATCACTTTCTCTTAATAAGTTTTGTGTGAAAAGTGAAAACTCTTTTTCCTCGAAACATATAGTATACATATAATACTAATAAATTTCATTGATTGTGGGTTTGTTTTTTTCTTGTACTCACAAATCTTTATAAATTTGTTTTCTATATATAATGCATATATGTACATTGACACATCTATAATACAAAAAATATTTATAGATAAATGTACGGTCATATCGGAAGTGTATTGTATCTTAAACTTTTTAAGAAATAAGAAATGTCGTATCGCTGTATTCGTATTATATCCAGTCCATATTGCCATGTGAAGCCTTTTACATGCGTGAATACATTGCTAGTATTCGGATCTTTCATGATTCTAACGTTTGTGCTATTAGAAGGGAAAGGGAAAAAAACGAAAAAGGTTTCTCAGAACTGTAAGAACATACATGTATTTTCTTTAAGTTACATCAAGATGCCTTTTTCATGTTGTCCTTTTAGAAACGAGGAAATCTTCAAGAAAATAATTAAAAGTGTCAAACTCTGAATGAGTCAAAAATGATTCAAGTGCTTTTTTTCTTTTCTTGTGTTTCTTGGTTCCTGACAGGTCTCAATTGAACCTATGGGGAAGCCAAGGAGGTTAGTAGAAGATTGTTATTTCATTTCATCATATTATTTAGTGTGATATTAAATTCTGATTCTTCTACTCTTGGATCTTCAGTTATAGTTATAAAAGAAGGGACCTGTCAAACAGAGTTTACGCCTCAGATGAAGATAGGGAGTATGCTATACAACGAGCAGAGGATCTTCAATCAGGTTTAGATCAAGATATTCCAAGCTTTGTAAAACCTATGCTTCAATCACATGTTACTGGTGGATTTTGGCTGGTGCGTATGAGAAAAAATATATATATTATTTTCAATTTTGATATATCTTTTTGAGTTGATTAGAAGAAAAACCGATAGATTATGCAAAATAGCACAGCTGCAACACTTATTAACTTACTACTATAACATGAAGAAGCAAAGTAACACTAAAATGTGGGCAGGGTCTTCCGGTCCAGTTTTGCAAGACACACCTACCAAATCGTGACGTAACTGTTAATTTAATTGATGAGGAAGGAGAAGAATTTGCAACTAAATACCTTGCTCTCAAAACGGGTCTGAGTGGTGGATGGAGAGGTTTTGCCATCGATCATGAATTGGTTGATGGGGATGCACTCATTTTTCAGTTGACTGAGCCAACAACTTTCAAGGTAATCTTTTGCTATTCATTCAGTCCATGTTCAACAGTTTTGCATCATGTTATCTCATTCACATATGCACATTCAGGTGTACATCATAAGGGTGAATGAAAATGGAGATAGCAGCAAATGACTATTTTAAAATTGTACCACCAAATTTATAGGGTAATTTGATCAGGTATGCTTAGCATGATATGTATGTATTCTGCAAAAGAATTTTATCCACCTTTTCTTTTGTCTTTGAAGGCTATGCTGCCATGAATTGACTTCTGTTACATCTTTCGCTTTGCTAGCTTCTAACTTACGGGCAAATTCTTTGTACACCAGGGACATTTTGACATCAGAAGCTCTTCGTTTTGGCGAGAAGAGGCCTTGTGTGCACATTAAAATTGATTATTGTATGTGCATGTATTTTGACGGATGCGACTTATTATAGATGAATGATGGATGGGGTAACATTTCATGTACTATTTGAATTGGCTTAAAAAGTGCTTTGTTGGAATCAAATGGCTCATAGTAACATAACAAAAACAAGTGGAGGAATGAAAAATTTCACGCAATGTATGGTATAATACGGGCTATTCTGAAATAAGGTTGAATGGGATCAAAAAATTCAACTAGCATATTGTGTTAGCACCAGTGATAATAACTTTTGTAAATGTTGCAAAAGATAAATTTTCCATGAGTCTTTGACAAAGCAGCTTATTGTGATCGTCAGGTGACTTCGTTTCTGATCCTTGCAAAGAGAAGTAGTTGAAGAGTTTACCAGGCCTGATTGAAAAAGAAGTGGAAGTGGACTTTTTGCACGCTCATTCTTTTGCAAGACGATGACTGAATGTTGGATCAATGCAGACAATAACCTGCAATAATTTGAATTGGATTTTTGAATTATCTGCAAGAAATCTAATTGCTTAAGAGGAATAAGAAACGAACTGGTTCGGAGGATATAAACTACCTTGCCAACGCTTTTACCAGAATGCAGATGGTCGACTGCATCAGCAACAGAATGAATGCCCAAGAATGGTTTGGGGTCTAGAGCAACCTGTCAGACATAATTGAAAATCGGTTGCAGCATGATGAATCAGAAGAAAGAGGCACTAAAGAGTGTGAGGCGTGTAATTTACCTTGAGCTTCCTTGAGGAGTAGAGTTCTAGTAGCTTATCTAAATGTTCTTGCCAAAGGTGAGCATATTGTATTAAGGAAAAGCCGGCCTGGACATTTTGGAATCTTCATTAATGCAAAATGCAATTAAAGCACCACATGGTCGAAAATTTCTCAAGCATCAAAAACAAAGGCCAAAGTATAATTATTAAAACTCAAGTTTGAAGACTTTTTAAAATGTAAGGTAGTAAAGGCATGTTTATTTTGAGGGATGAAGATGTAAGACAGAATGAAAGCGCATATCTTGCCTTATCTCATATTTATTTTGAAATATGGGAGTCCTTGATAAAGCTGTTGGCCCGGCACTATAGATATTATTAGTGGGATGTGTCATCCCACCTTTGAAGTGTGATTGTTTTATCACACCTTTGGTGCCGCAATTTCAAATAATTTCTGTTTGCGGCGCCAATCAAAAAATTTAAAAATAATTAAAAATATTTGATATTAAAAATAAATTTATATTAAAATAATTAAAAGAAAGTCTTATATATATAATTTGTGTAAAGATATTATTTGAAATGGAGAAAAAATAATTTTTTTATGCTAAATATAAAAAAGAAGAAATAGTTGGATGTTTCATTGACTTGGAGGAAAATTAATTTTTTTATGCTAAATAAAAAAATATGTTAACTAGAGTTACTTTAATCTTTTATAATTTATCCAAGTTTTGTAGGGCATATTTATGTAAACATTCTTAGTACAATAATCCAATTTTATCATTCATATTATCCTACAAAGTAAACATTCAATCAAAAATATAAAATTATCATAATCCCACTCTTCATCCCTCATTTCATTTTATCACCCAACATCCCTTATCTAAAAGTACATGGGCCTAAGAAATCAAGGTATAACTCACTTACCACGGTCTGGCTCTTTGCTGGGATCTTTTCGCATAATCCAGAATAATTTCTTGGCTTCCACCCATGTTCTCCTTGATACTATAGTCACATAATGTCGTTGTTTTGATACGGCAAGGTATTGAATTAGAGACCAAGAGATGCTTGATTTGATTTTTCAATAAATAATCTTATGATTCATAGACAATGACAAATTAGGAATCAAAAGTTCAAACCTGAGAAGTCATTCCAATCACAACAAGACGTCCATAGGTTGCCAAGGAATTCAAGCATAGATCAAACATTTCACCACCAACAGACTCATATACAATATCAACTCCTTTAGGGAACTCATCTTTTAGAGCCTGGGAACGTAAGAGATCAAAATATCAGGAAATAAAGCATAACAAATAGGCCATTGGAACACGTAAAGCTAAACAGAACTTACAAAACAAGGTTCATGGGAAAAATCTCAGTATCATATTTGCTTGTAGAAAAACAAATTTTATATTTTCATTATATATGGTCTTGCATAGCAAAATTAGTTAATTACGTTCATATTCTCAGAAAAGCCACAGATGACCCATAAAATTTTTCTGATTCCATCTTCCTATCTCCTACCACATATGCATCTTAAATTTAAGGGGAAAAAAATATATGTTTACATGAAACATACAGTTTTGATATTTTCGGCTTTATAGTCGATGACTCGATCCACTCCCAAATCCTTCAAAAACTCAGCCTTGGCTTTTCCTTCACAGGTTGCAATCACCTTATTTCCAGCTAGTTTTGCAAGCTGCGATGAGACAGTCCATACGATTTATTTACTTAAGAATAAATAGATAGGAAAACTACTTCTTGAAGGAATGAACTAAAGAGGCAACATTTTCACCAAAAAGGAAATGGTTAATGCAAAATCAAGGCCCTTATTGCCAATACTCAACAACTAGGGAATGTTAAATGACAGATTCTTGCATCATCGAAAGCATACCTGGACAGCAAATTGCCCTGTTCCTCCTGCAGCAGCTGTAACAAGAACTGTTTTTCCTGAGTCCATTTGTGCTGCCTACAACATCAACAAATAAAGAAGGCTTTAGCAAAATCATTCTACAGGGGAAAATGCACCTGAATAATGAAGCCTGTGGAACAAAAAAGAATTGATCTACTGCCAAATCCATTTGCAAGCCAATGTTTCAATTCATGGAGATGGAAAGGGAAAAGCTAAGAACTGAGAAAAGAAAAAGGTATCTCAATTTGCAGGACAGAAACACCTTTTCTAAAGCTATTGATGCTGTTAGCCCAGACGTGAGCATGGCAACAACTTCTGGATCTGGCCTTGCCACAGGAAGGATATGTTCTGAGTGTACCTAAATTACAGAGAAGCCTATGTCTATAATTATCCTCAGAAAATGAAAAAACTTTAAAAGGAAAGAAAAGAAAAATATTGTCATATTTCAAAGCCAAACAAATGTTTTACCATTGTGAATTCAGCATAACTTCCAAATTTCATGATCGCAGCCGGAGTGCCAACTTTTAAGTCTTTAACTGAATCACCTACAGCCGCAATTATGCCCACAGCCTGCAGAAACAGCAATGAATGTGAACGGATGTTGGAGTCAGGCACTAAGGTACGGATCTTTCCTAACCTCGAAGCCAGCATCAAATGGAAGGAGAGAAGCAATGTCTTCATTATCCCCACTAAAGTACCTCCCAGAGCTAAAATTCACCTGTGGAGAAATGACTTTCATTAATAAACATGTCAAGCTTAACAGAGAAATATACTCTTCAACAACAATCAAGTCCACTTTGATGATGCTGGTTCATCTATAATCAAATAAGATAGGCAAGATCATAGTTACTGAATTCACAGTACTCTATGGTACGTGGTACAGTACAGGTACGGATACGCGATATGTCACTTTACTAAAATATGATACGCTGGAGGTAAACTTAATCGATATGTTCTTTTGGTACGTGTTACCTTATATAATTTACTTGGTACGCTTTTAATATAAAATTTTTAAAAAATTAGAAAATCATATAAAAATTTGTATAAAATTTAAATGGAACTATCCACATATATTTTATATCAATGTCAAATACTATATTGATAGATTAAGTTGGATGAGAGAAAACATGTGGGATGCCCCATGGATATACAGAAAAGGTTTTGTGATGTGCAAGGTCTTGCATTAAAATTTTGAGTAGAAAGCAAAGTTTAGCTGCATTAATTATTTTGTCTTTGTTTATTTTAATGTACTTCTGATTAATACTTTATCTATTTGTCTCCTCTTTCGTTTTTTCCTATACTTCTAATTTTTTTTATGTGTACTTTGTCTCACTCTTTTCATCTTCTTATTTATTAGTCTCTTTTTTCATTTATTTTTCATTGATTCCTCTAAGTAGGGAAACTTTTTGTATTCTAAAATTAAAATAGAATTAAATGATTTTTATAAACTATGCAAAAAATATATATATATAAATTTATATTATTACTATTCTAACATCTTTTTTACGTTTTTATTTTATGAATATGAGAATTTTATAAAACATATTAAAAAAGATAAAAAAATCTTGTATACTAATATACTTTAATTTATTTTTTTTTATGTATATATATTTTTTTATTTCTAATAATTCAATTCGCATATTTTAGAGTACCAATTTGAGTATTATAAAATATCAATTCGTAAAAGTACCACGAATTGATATACAAGTCCCAATTCGCAATATTTTAGGCAGAAGAAAGTACTAGATAATTTTAGGCAAGATATGTAGCTAAATTTGAAGAGGCATACAAACGAAAAATATGCAGATCAAAAAAGATTAATGTATTCACTTCTTTACTTAATTCAATCAAAACCAAAAGATCAAATAAATAACAGTAGTGATGATTATGAGGGAAAAAACTTACATCACCAGCATTAACCCCACCATAGATGATTTTCAAAAGAACACAATCTGGCTTAAGTGGCCATCTCAATGACGCCTGTACTACACTCGTCGCGCTACGGAAATTGTGGCTTAGAGTGTGAACAACTCTAGATAACACGATCAAACAACAAACACAAGATAAAAAGTTAAACCAGTCACTTGGCAAGAAAAGCAAATTAACTAAAAAATTGGTAATGCTGAAGCACAAATGGAGGTTCTCTTTTAAAACCTGACATAAATGAAAAGCAAAAAGCAGGTACTAGTTCTGAGTACAAAAGCAAGGGGAAAAACAAAGATAGAATGGGGTCATATTACAAGAAAGCACTGTAATGGTTGAGAACCTTCCTCTGACGGGGAAATTATCATAAAACAATTATTAAACCTTCCTCTGACGGGGAAATTATCATAAAACCATTATTATAGTCATAACAATTCCTCCCTGTCATTTTTGATGAAATTTCAATATTTATTATTTTTTCTGAAGAAATTTCATTTTGAACCAATAAAAATTCAAAAATTCAAGTGAACTCAGTTTATTCTACTATTTCCTGAGGAAAAACTAAATATAAGTTAACTTACATCTTCTGAAAACTTTGGGGGAATTTAATTTCCACCGGGACAACATCATAAGATTTTCTCCCCCAAGTCTTATGGTGTAATCTATACTTTTCTTCTTCTGCAGGAGTTGGCCAATACTCCAAGCCCCTTCTGTTAGTTATCCACAAGCAAGATCCAGCTTTACTTTTGTCAGTAATGAGCTCAAAGGCTCCTACATAAATTAGGAATGAAAAGATCAACCTAAATACAAAGTCCATTACATGAATTCATTAAGGTAAGATATTACTGAAACATCTAGTCATATCCTCTTTTCCCTTCAAACCAACCAGGTATTTAGGTAAGAATCTTGTTTGTTTGCTATAGGAAAGAAAGAGAATGTTTCTGATGTAAACATAGCAAGAAGAGCAGGGATGAAACAGCAGGTGGATATTATCTTAGTGTGCTGAAAAGAACACTAAGCTTATATTTCATCCATGTTTATTCCAGGTGAAGCCAGAAATCGTGTATTAGTGCATGTATAGACAAGAGAACCTTGAAGTAAGCCACTACTGACACAGAGGAAAAATGATAACCCTTGACAGACAAGATAAAAGAAAAATTGGGATGATACTTACCTTTCACAATCATTTCCATAGGGATGAAGCCTCCCACCAGATCGATAATCTTAGGATCTATTTTTGAGGTCAATTCGGTTTGAACAAACTGCAGAAGTTAATAGTTGGAAAAGCCTTGTAATGTACAGTGTTAGAAAAAATTTAGAGTACTCAGTTTAGCAAGCACAGCAAAATCTCTATCAGAAAGTTATGTATTACCAAGTAGACTGCGAATAATTTCTACAATAGGATGAGTTGGATATTGGTTGCATTATATTATATATTTCACAATGTCCAATAAAGAATAAAATGAGATAATACAAGCAATCACCATCCCAAAGTTCAACCGTCCGATAAGCCATCTTGTGCAATTTAACACAACATCAATGTTGAAATAATCATGACTTAAATTTCTCCAGAAATTCTGTGGAAGTAGTAAAGAAAAATTAAGAATTTCACACTGTATTTGCAAGATAGTTTGACAACATAAATGCCTTTTCATTTGTAGTACTTTTGAAGTTCCTTGTTAGAGTGTCCTTTGTTATTTATCACTAGTTCATCGTATCAATCTGTATCTGTTGCTTTTGTAGCAGGAGAAGTGGGAAAACAAGCTTTAAAGTTCCCGAACTGGAAGAGAGAAGACACAATCTTTCTCAAGGTTTAGACCCAAGTGACTCTCTGTCCTTAAGAAAGGAACTTCTAGCCATTTTTGTAGAACTCAAGGACATAAGCGTATTCATTGAATATGAATTTTCATTTGAAAGGAATCTATTTAGTAGTAAATAAGTCGATAAACAAGAATTCGTTGGATGTGGGAAGCTCTAGGTGCTTTTCTTTCTGTGAGGAAGATTATAAGCAAAAATATAATCCAAAACATAGCTTACCTCAGGGCAAAGTACATTAATACGAATTCCTTGAGACTTGTAAAGAACCAGTGATCTAGTGAATAGAACTACTCCCCCTGCGGAGTGTTTCTCATTAATCAAATAAAAGGAGGATAGCGATGGACACAAGAATAAGCTATACGTCAAGAATAAGTCTATTAACAATTGGAAAAACGTGGAAATAGAAATCTACGTATACACAAATGCTAAGAGCAACAAACCTTTGGAGGCAGAGTAAATAGGCTCATAAGGCATTGGGTATAACCCTGAAGCAGAGCTGATATTGATGATCACACCAGGTTTTTTAGCTTCTTGCATTGCTCGGATCTGAGAACCAAATGAAATTAGAACTTGAGAGGAAGTGAGAAGGACCATAAATCGCATGCAAACGGATAAAAATGCCAAAAAATTTCACAGGCAATAAAACAACAAGCGGCAACTTAGTTCTTTAGATAACTTCACAACTTTCTCTTCGGAGAAGACAGAATCAATGTATGTTGAATAAAAATAAACCAAATATCCAACAAAAACAAGTGTTTCCTACCGTTATAACTACTTTGATACGATAAAACTAACAAAACTTGAACGCATACCGCGAGGCGAGTACAATCAATAACTGCAAGGAAATTGACATCAACAGTTCGTCTCCAAGTTTTAGAGCCGTCAGTCTGATCCTCATAAAACGAAATCGGGGTGCCTATCCCCGCACTGTTAATACAGATATCCAGTCCTCCATAAGTCTTAACATGCTTCTCGAAAGCCGCAGCGAGTTCATCTAAACATAGAACAAAACCCCACACATACTCAGTCCGTTAACAAATCGAGTGCATTTTTGCCATGAAAATCTAAACATCTGTTACTTACGTGAGTCAGAGACGTCGCATTTGATGAATAGTGCTGGTGGAACTTCGGGTTTTGTGTGAAACTTCGAAACTTTTTTTTCAGCTAGTGATGCAACTTCTATCCCTTTGTCTTGAGATAAATCAACAACTGTGACAAAAATTCCTCTCTGTGCCAGAGCCAAGACCAGTGCTCGGCCAATGCCGGAAGCGCCGCCGGTGACAAGAGCTGAGAGGCCGGGAATGAGATCCATTTTCGTTTGCTTGACGGAGGGGATAGACGACGGAGTTGTGTGTCCCTTGACTCTGAGGCAGCAGAACCCATATATATATATACACGTCCACGCATCTGTGCGTGCATGTAAGACGTGCGCCACTGCCATATTTGGTTTATGACTTTTATATAGCTTAAATTAAATAAAATTTTGGCTTAAGAAATTGATACCATTTTTCATTTTGAAATGAGTGTATATATATTGTTATAAAAAGAAAGTTTCGTTTGTGGTTAAAATGAAAGTTACAATATAAATTTTAAATAAATCCAATTTGTCTCTCTGCTTATCTATACATTGATCTATACATATTGAACTCGTTTGCTTCATTTAATATTGTATGATAAATATATAATTCATAATAATTTCAATATATAGTTCATTCTTACAAGACTTTGATACAGTTAGCGTCTGACGTTTATTTAAGGCCAAACTTGGCTTGTGTATCAAGACTTTAATATGGAATATATTTTCTAGCCTAAGTTGAAAATAAATTGTAGTATGTCAAATGGAATAATCATGCCAAACAAATAATCAAAATTCGATATCAAGTTATTTAAAATATGCAAATAAACATTAGATAAAATACGCAATAACCCACTCTCTATCCTAGTCATACATATCATGTCTAATCTAAACATACTAAGCAAACGAGTTCTTGTATATAACACTAGCATATGCCCGGTGTGATATACTGAAAATAATTATATGTTTGAATAATTTATTTTATAATAATTTTTATTTTACTTCATGTGATTAAAACATGAATTGTAATTATTTTTAGTATTTAATGGAAGAAATTCTGTTACTAATTAAATAAATAATATGAATATTTCAATTAAAAATATTATATTTGAAGATAATTTATACTTAAATAAGTTATAGAATATGAAGAATTGCTCACTCTAATTTTATAAATTATATAAAAATTTATAAAATGATAAAATTATAAAAAATAAATAAAAGAATTAAGAAAATAAAAATATCATGGAATATCTTACTAAATACATTTTTTAAATTAGTTATGTATATTTATACACACATATTTTGATATGATAAATGAGCAATTTTTTTTAATAATGTAAAGCTTTTTTGTATGGTTCTTGATAATGTGGAAGTTATAGTAATAATTTTCATGACATTTGAGAATTTTAAAATTTAAATATTTTTTTAGAGTAAATATATAATATTTTTGTACTTTATCTATGAAAGTAGCTTACATAGGTTATTAATTACTTGATAACTAATCCAATAAGTAGTTTTAACATATCATTTTTATAAGCAAAAATATTTATAACTTAAATAACCTCTATCATATATTACGTTCGAAATCGTTAATCAATTTTTCATTTGAATCAATGCGATTCTTGTGATTTGAAGTTTCATCTTATTGTCTTTAAATTGTGTTTCAAGTACCAACCACCCCACGTATTCCAAGTATTAGCGTCCTTAGCTCCCCTCTAAAATTTCACATATTATCGCATGATAAATAAATAATTATTTTATATTATTTTAACGCGTCTAAATAATATTTATATGCCATAAATTCATAATCCTAATATTCTGTGTATTGCATGCCGCGCATGTCATATCACCAGACCCAATCCGTCACGTCACAAATTTAATCAAAGTTAATTTGACTGCATCAAGTCGGCGCCCTACCGCCCGCTGAAATGCAAACGTCAACCATGTCAAAGTATGAGACAAGACATATCAATGAACTAACAACAAATGGCCTATCTTCCTCTCCTAATCTCATCAAAGTATATTTAGCAATAGTCAGTGGTTCATAGGACGTCCACTTAGAATTAAAGATTTCAACTTTGGCCAGCTTCAAAGTATGAGGAAATTAATTTTATAGTAATTTTTTCAAACTTGTATACATGGTACGTTAACGGAGTTGAATTACTTATTATTAATATGTAACTAATCACATTTGCTAAACATAACGAAATTAGTGGACATTTTTGCCATTAGAAACGTGAATGCTTTTGGTTATCTGTGAAGTATATCTACTTAAAAACTATTTTGAACCTAAAACTATAGAAACAAGAAATAAAAAAGTAATTGCATCTTCAATTGACAATTTTTTTGATTATTTTAAAATAATTTTTGTGTCGTAGTGAACCCAGTTAATTAAATGATTTTCTCGTGAACTGAATAGTTGTTGTACATTTTTTGGATCCTTCTTGAATAAATCAATGTTATTAGCCTCTCACATAAAATAGTTGAGTTAATGCCTCGAAAGTGTCTACATAAACAATTCAAATAGTAAAATTGAAATTTCAAAATTCCAAAATTGAAAAAGAAGTTGAACCCGGTTTCCACCTATATGTAAATATGTATAGTTTAATTTAAAATTTGAAAAAAACAGAAGTGTTTTTTGATAATTTTTTGAAGCTTTTAACAGCCAACCTTGAATATGTGGCGGAAATCGCCAAATTGAAATACAAGAAAAGAACAAATCTTATAAAAAAAAAAGGAAATACGAGAAAAGAAAAGAGCAATAAAATGTATGTAGATTGGTAGGCGACCAGCTGATGATATGATGGCTAAAACTAGACATTTGGAAACGATGATATGATGGATCATTTGGAAATATGAAGATATGATGGATTGATTAGAGATGAGGCTACGTATTGTCATTGACCCATTAAGATGAATATTAATCCGTGCTAGTTTAGTAATTTTTCCACCACGTGGTGCGTGCATTTTTCCTGCCAAGTTACTGCAAAATTCCATATAATTGAACTCAAACTGCTTTAATTTATTTTTTATGTGTGAAATTTTTTTATTGGAATGAACTCATTTTAAAATTGTAAATTATTAAAATCCCCCTCCCCCCTTTTATCATTTCTATTTCTCGCAGTGAATGATAAATGGCACAACAATTCATATACTTTTTGAATCGGCATAAAAAGTATTTTGCTGGAATCAAATGGCTCGTAGTGAGAGATGAAACTAAAACTTTTCTTTATGAGAAGCGAAATTCTAAATTATCAAAAATGTGATATATATATATATGTATATATTTTTTATTTTACGTATATACAAAGAAGTATAATAAAGTAAAAAACATATTTTCAATAAGAAGAAAGACAAATTTATAATTTAAAGGTGACAAAAGTGTAAATTTTAAAAATTTTAATATAAAAAATAAAATTTTAATATTTTGAGGAGCCAACTGCCCTTGCCAACTCCTCTTGGCTCCATCTCTGGTCATAGTACCATAGTAAAAATAGGTGATACAATGAAAAAAATTCACTCAAAAATACGATATAATACAAATTATTCTAAAATAAAGTTAAATACCATCAAAAAAATTGACTAGTGTATTGTGTAACATCTATGATTATAAGTTTTATAAATGTTGCAGGAGAAATATTTTCCACTAGTCTCCGATAAAACAGTTCATTATGACCCTTAAGTGACTTTTATTTCTTATCCTTAACGAAGAAAAAAAAAAGTGGCAGTTTGACATTTCATACATGCTCACACTTTGGTCCAAAACAAATACACGCAAAATTATAGCCAAAACTTATCATATATTTCTTTTTAAATTATTCAATTAGGAGCATCTAATAATACTAAGTCTAATTCTATACTAACAGAATCTAGACTTGTGAGTTAATTTTATGGCTCTTCCATACCTTGCCGTAAATTTGGATACCATTGTTGAGAAATTTAATTATTCTCTTAGAAGAATAGATAAAGACCGTATTTTTGTTTTTAAGGTTGCAAAGTTTAGTCTTAGTGAGATTATATCCAAATCTCTACGAATAGGCTTCTTTTCTATTTATCATTAATATAGGTGGTTAGTCATCTCATGACGGTGACGGTGACGGTGCCCAGCAAGTCAATTGTGTCATTATTAACCAACCATCAACAATATTGTGATCCCCCAGCCAAGGGTGTAAATTCACAACACAAAGTACTGGCAAATAATTAATTGTTCAAGTAACATTATCTTCACACATATAATAAGTTTTTAATATAGGTATATTTGTATAAATAATTAAGAGAGAGGATGCCGTTGAAGCTAGGGACAGCACCATAGTCTTCTTTCTTCTAGTAAATGGCCAGTGTCTTCAAGGCGAGGCGCTGTTTCTTCTTTTCATATCTGTGGGGCTCATTTTTGTTCTTTTCTTTGCAACTTGCAAGAAAAGGAGCTCCCAAACTTTCTAAGAGAGACTTTCTTGAAACATTTATTAGGGAAGTTTGAAGGACAATGAAGAAAAGGGATACCACTTCAATATTTTTTAATCTTGAATACATAAATATATTTCTTATCCCAAGATATATTTTCCAGCAGTCTATTATAAAGCAGCTTATTATGACTTCTTGTTAAGTCAGGCCACTATATTTCCAAACCTTGCAAGGCAACAGAGTGGTGAACATCACTATGCCCTCATAACTTTGCAGGACGATGACTGAATGTGGGATCGATGCAGACAACAACCTACAATATTTGAATTGAATCTTTAAACCGTCTAATTGATTACCTTCATGAAGAAACTAAAAATGGAATAGTTGAAGGATGTAAACCACCTTGCCAACACTTTTACCAGAATGAAGATAGTCAACTGCATCAGCAACAGAATGAACACCTATGAACCTTTTGGGGTCCACAGCAACCTGTTGGACATAATTGAAGAACTGTTGTAAGATGATGAATCTAAAGGAGGAGGTATCAATGAATGTGAAGCATATATTTTACCTTCAGCCTTCCTGAGGAGTACAGATCTACTAGCTTATCCAGATGTTCTTGCCAAAAATGAGCATATTGTATTAAGAAAAAGCCAGCCTGAACATTTAGAAACACCATTAAAGCAAAATGTATATAAATTACCACATTATTGAAAGTCCCATAAAAAGAGAAATTAGGCATCAAAACAAAGTTTGAATTGTAAAGATACAATAACCAATTTCCTCCCAAGATTAATGTATTGATTCAAGTAAGAGGCTGTTTTGGGGGAGCTTATAAGCTCCTCAAAACATCTTATAAGATGTTTGAGAATTTATAAAATGTCAAAAACGTGTTTGATAAATTTTTTTAAAAAAGAACTTATAAGCTTCTAAAATAAGATGTTCGTAACTTATAAGCTCTTTTTAAAAAAATTAGGAATTCTTAACTTATTCTTAGAATCTTAACAAATTCTCTTAATTTTAACTATATTATGAGGGGGTTTGGCTAAATTTATTTAAATGGTCTTATAAGTTCTTACATCTTATAAGATATTTTTTGAACTTATAAGACGTTAGATTTTTGTCTAAAATAAGTTCTTAAAATGTTTGGATAAAATAAGATTTTGGAGCTCATAAGATGTTAGTAATGACAATTTTGTAATTAATGTGATTAAAATTAAGAGAGTTCGTTAAGATCTTAAAAATAAATTTGGAGCTCCTTACTTTTTTAAAAACAGCTTATAAGCTCTTAACATATTATTTTAGGAGCTTCTAAACTCTTTTTTTAAAACATTTATCAAATTTTTTTTCACATCTTATAAGCTCTCAAACATCTTATAAAATGTTTTAAAGAGTTTATAAGCTCATCCAAACAACCTCTAATTACAAAATTGCTATTACTAATACCTTATATACTCTAAAAACTTATTTTATCTAAACACTTTTAGAACTTATTCTTAAAAAAATATCTACCATCTTATAAGTTCCACAAACACCTTATAAAATGTAGAAGTTTATAAGACCTTTTGAATAAATTTAGCCAAATACTCTCTAAATCAAGTTTGAATACTTTCTAAAAATCTAATAGATCAAGATATCGAAAGATAATAAATATATAAAGTACAATTATAACATTATCATTACTTCAGAGGTCACGATAACAATTGATAACATGAACAACAAAAGCCAAAAATTATTTCCAGACTATATTCAGTGATGAGCAGTTTAGGACTTGAATCAACATAAATCTACCAAAATGAGCTAAAAACGGACAAGGTCAACAAATCATTAGTACATATATTATGGCAAAGACATCTACAATTATCTATCTGAAGAATTACTTGTGGTAAGAATCAAAGATCACTAAAGGAAATTGCAAAAGTGAGAATGGATACCAGTTAACTTATTGAAGTTAATTAACAATGGTGCAATATGCAGATATAACTCACTTACCACAGTCTGGCTCTTTGCTAAAATCTTTTCGCATAATCCAGTATAATTTCTTGGCTTCCACCCACGCTCTCCTTGATACTGTAATCACATAAGTTTTTGTCTTGATATGCCAAGGCATTGACTTAAAGACCAAGAGAAATGCTTGATTTGATTTTTTAGTAAATAATCTTATGATTCATAGACAAAGACAAATGCAAGATACCAAAATGAAATTTACAAATCGTATGTGTTCAAATGATAAGTTGAAACCTGAGAAATCATTCCAATCACAATAATACGTCCATAGGTTGCCAGAGCATTCAAGCATAGATCAAACATTTCACCACCAACAGACTCGTATACAATATCAACACCTTTAGGAAATTCATCCTTTAAAACCTGAAAAGATAAGAGATAAAATTATCGTGAATAAAGAATCACAAATGTGCCATTTTAAGCATTTAATTTCAATGAGAACTAAGGGGAAAAAACTGACTACAGTCAGCCCCTGTTTCCAAAATTTGTCAAATCTCTTCCAAAAGTTACATGATTTTTTGCAAATTTTTTGAAGTAAAAATGAGGAAAACACGTTAACCGTGGACGCTGCATGGCAGTTAGATACAGCTGCTACATCCTTAATTGTTGAGAGAAGTCCTCAATCAACAAAAGTATAAGGTGAAACAAAGGTGAAAATCCAATCTCCAAGATGTGCTACTAGGATTTTCTAAATTTAATGTTCCTATATACTGGGCCACTGGCAACCTTGTAAAGCTCAAAAAGAAAATAAATAAATTCCCAAGACACGGTTTTCATATTTTCAGCATCAAAATCAACTTAATCAACTACCACAAGTACTGGAGAAGATCAGGAGAAACAGTTAGGTAGCAACGCTAAACCAAGAATTCCATTCCAGACAAAACAAGGCTCACGAGGAAAATCTCACTATCATATTTGCCTAGAGGAAGACAAATGCTGTGTTTTCATTATGGTCTGGCAAAAAAATTACTTAATTACTTTCGTATCACCGGGAAAGCCAAAGGGGGCACATAAGATTTTTTTAATTCAACTTTCATATCTCCTAGCCACATATGCATTGTAAAATTTAAGAAAAAATAAGTTTTCAAGAAACATACAGCTTTGATATTCTCAACTTTATAGTCAATGACTCGATCCACTCCCAAATCCTTTAAAAGCTTGGCCTTGTCTGTTCCCCCACAGGTTGCAATCACCTTATTTCCAGCTAGTTTTGCAAGCTGCACTAAGGTAGTCCACATGATTTATTTTCTAAAGAATAAATAGATAGGAAAGCTGTTTCCTGAAGGAATGAACTAAAAAGGCAGTATATTCACCAAAAAGGAAATGATTGATATAAAATCAATGAGCTTATTGTCAGACTCCCAAAAAACTTGGGAGGATAAATAATTTTGTTTTTCAACAGGTTATGCCCTGGCACCGTGAAAAGAGTGCTCTTCTCTGCAACATGGCATCAAAAGCTCAAAATAGGGGAAGGCCTCCCTCCAAGTGCAGCTGTGTGCTAATATTTTACTGGTTCCAAAAACTAGGAACTCTTAAATAAAAGAGTCTGACATCATTACATGTATACCTGGACAGCAAATTGCCCTGTTCCTCCGGCAGCGGCCGTGACGAGAACTGTTTTTCCAGAGTTCATTTGTGCTGCCTGCAACATCAACAAAATGAAGAAGGCTTTAGCCAAATTATTATACAGGTGAACTGCATTTGAAAAATGAAGCTGGTAGTGCAAAAGAATTTATCTACTACAAAATCTACTTTCTGCCAATATTTATTTATGAAGATGGAAAAGGAAAAGTAACTAATAAGAGAAGAAAATGTATCTCAACCAGCAGCCAAAAAACACCTTTTCTAAAGCTATTGATGCTGTTAGCCCAGATGTGAGCATAGCAACAACTTCTGGATCTGGTCTTGCCACAGGCAGGATATGCTTTGACCGTACCTAAATTACAGAGAACCCCATGCTTATAATTATCCTCAGAAAAATGAAAAATATTGTCATTTCTCAGAGTCAAACAAACGTTTACCATCGCGAATTCAGCATAACTACCATACGTCATGATTGCAGCCGGAGTGCCAACTTTTAAGTGTTTAACTGAATCACCTATAGCAGCAATTACGCCCACAGCCTGCAAAAAGAGATCTTGAAAGTGAACTGATGTGGAGTCAGGCACTAAATGATAACACTATCTTTTAACAGAATAAATTCTGTTTTGCACTAGCTTGTCTGGCTAGTATGATTTCCACAGACTAACATATGCGAAACTAATGAAGATATAGAGGTACTGAGAACTAGAACCATCCAAGTAAAAGGAAAGTAAAAGGAGCAAATTGAAGCATCTTAATCTGATGCACAATTATAAGGATTTGCGTGAAGACATCAACACCATTGCATGTTTGAAAGCTTCATAAAGATCTTCAATATAGCACCGTTCTGTCTACTCAACAACACAAATCAAATTCCTGATAAAGCTCAGTTGTTTCCCTTAAGCTTTAAAAAATTTACAACAGCAAAGAGACGAACAGAAAATTTAGGGATCTTTCCTAACCTCAAAGCCAGCATCAAATGGAAGGAGGGAAGCAACGTCTTTATTGCCCCCACTAAAATATCTTCCAGAGCTAAAATTCACCTGTGAAGAAATGATTTTCATTAATAAACAACAAACATGTCAAGCGTAACAAAGAAATATAATCCTCAACACAATCAAGTCCTCTTTGATGATGCCAGTTCACCTCTAATCAAATAACTATGATAGACAATATTTGTAGCACTCACAAACAAAAATTTTGCAGGTGTGAAAAATTAATGTATTTACCACTTATTTTACACATTTTTACTTAATCCAATCAAAACCTAAAGATCAAATGAAATAATAATAATGATTATCAGGAAAGCAACTTACATCGCTAGCATTAACCCCAGCATAGATGATTTTCAGAACAACATAATCTGGTTCAAGTGGCAATCTCAATGACGCCCGTACTACACCCGTTGCACTATGGAAATTGTGACTTAGAGTGTGAACAATTCTAGATAACAAGATCAAAACAAAAAACACAAGACAAAAGATCAAGTGAGTGGCTTGGCAAGAAAAGCGGACTAACTGACTAATTATAATGCTGAAGCACAAATGCTGGTTCACCCTTAAAACCTGAGATAGATAATTGATTAGAAAAGTGAGGGGAGAAAAGAAAGATAACATGGGATCATATTACAAGAAAGCAGCATAATGGTTGAGAAGAACCTTACTGTGATGGGGAAATTATCACTAAACCCGTTAATATAGTCATTCCTCCCCACATTAAGAACAGTTTCATTATATTTAACAGCATTTATTATCCTTTCTGATGAAATTTCAATTTGAATCACTCAAAAATTTGGAATTGAAAACTTGGCAGAAATTATATCACACTAACAACATAATATAGGAGAAAATAAAGGTTCTTAGTTTACTCAATCCATTTCACAGAAAAAATTTGCAGAAATTCAAGATTAGTGAAGGTGTTTTGCACAATCATTAAGTAACTACCCGTGGTTTACAATCATGTACACTTATCATAGCCAATTCATGCGAGTGAACCAGAACCATGCCTTCTTGTATTCACCAAGTAGTTGTGGATTCAACAATACAAGTCAACTCAATTTATTCTAGTCTTTCCTGAGGCAATACTAAATATAAGTTCACTTACATCTTCTCAAAACTTTGGGGGATTTGAACATTCACGGGGACCACATCCGGAGATTTTCTCCTTGAGGTCTTAGTGCGTATACGATATTTGTCTTCTTCTGCAGGAGTTGGCCAATACTCCAAGCCCCTCCTGTTAGATATCCACAAGCAAGACCCAGCTTTACTTTCATCGGTAATGAGCTCAAAGGCACCTACAAAAATTAGGACTTAAATTATCAACCTTAATACGAAGGTCACTATATAAAGAGCACTAAGTACTTTCTACAAAACTTTATAAAATGCGTGCTATTTGAAAATCATATGCTGTTCTTAAAAGACCTATTTCTCACGACCAAGCACATATTGGTTATATGTATAAAAGTCCTGAAGATAATAAGAACACCAATTGTCCCAGAAAATTATCAGCATTGGATCCCCTATCTCTATTTGCTGTTACTACCCTCTTTTCTCTTTAAACCAACCAGGAATTTAGGTAAGACTTCTTGTTTGTTTGCTAGTGGAAAGAAAGAGAATGTTTTCGTGATGTAAAACTAGCAAAAACCACAGTGGATATTATCTTAGTATGCCGAAAAGAACACTAACTGTATCTTTCATCCTTGTTTATTCTAAGTGATTCCAGAAATCATATATTAGCACATATATAGAGCAGCACCAGAACCTTGAAGTAGCCCCCTAATGACACAAAAAAGAAAGTAACCAGGCTACTTAACGCTGTTCCCTCTTTTACTTTCGGAAATAATATTGACAAGGTGATGCCAAAGTTACTCCAAATGGTTAGGACAAATAGATTGTGGTCGGTTAAACTCCAATCAAATAAATTGCGCAAAGATGAGAATGAATTGCGATTTTATTTCACAAGAAGATTCATAAGCTGACAATATGAAACCAACAGTCAATCCTTGACAGGCAAGATAAAATAATAGTTATGTTATTTACCTTTCACAACCATTTCCATAGGCATGAATCCCCCCATCAGGTTGACAAACTTAGGATCCATCTTAGAGGCCAATTCAGTTTGAACAAACTGCAGAAGTTAATAGTTGGAAACTTATAATGTACTGTCCTAGAAATTTACAGTATTCAGTCTAGCAACCACAGGAAGATCTCTATCAGAAAGTTATTCTGTATTATCAAGCAGATTGATAATACTTACCACAATGGATGAGCTGGATATTGGTTGTATTATAATATGTTTCACAGTGCCCAATAATAGTCTATTTGTTGGAAAAACAGAATGAGAAAATACAAGCAATCACCGTCTCAAAGCTTCATCATTCTATAAGCCATCTCAAGCAATTTTAACAAAATAGAAATTGAAAATATCATGACTTCTCAAAAGAAAGTTAATATGATTTGCAGCTAAAAATATCCAAGACCAAAGATTGCTGTGCCCAAGCAGTTCTTGCAAGTATGGAAGCACATTAAGAATTTGACACTGAAATTGCAAATAGTTTGATAATGTAAATGCCTATACCTATGCCTTGGTAGTTTTTTCTTAAGCTGCTTCTTAGGGTGCATTTTCGCTCTCTGTAGCTAGTTTGTTATATCAATCTGTATGTGTTAATTTTGTAGCAGAAGGGGGAAAACAAGCTTTATAGTTCCAGGACTGGAAGAGAAAATCCACAATCTTTCTCAAGGTTTAGATCTAAGTGACTCTCTCGAGGAGGAAAGAACAATTCTAAAGTCTGTCCTTAAGGAAATGAGCTTCCAGTCATTTCTGTAGCCCACAAGGACACATGCATTTAAATAATAACTTTCATTTGAAAGCCTCTGCTTAGTAATGAATAACTTTATAAACTCGAATTTGTTGGATGTGGGAAATTTTTGGTGCTCTTTTTCTCTGAGGAAGAATCATAAGCAAAAATATAACCTAAAACATAGCTTACCTCAGGGCAAAGTACATTAATACGGATTCCTTGACGCTTGTAAAGAGCCAGTGATCTGGTGAATAGAACTACTCCCCCTGCGGAATATTTTTATTAATCAGAACAGAAAGAGTATAGTGATGGACACAAGACACATAGACACAAGAAGCTATACATCAAGAATCAGTATGCTACTGAACTAAGTAAACACACATGCAAAGAGCAACAAACCTTTGGAGCCAGAGTAAATAGGGTCAGCATACATTGGGTATAACCCTGAAGCAGAACCAACGTTTATGATCACACCAGGTTTTTTAGCTTCTTGCATTGCTCGAATCTATGCTTCAAAGGAAATTAATCCTTCAGAACCATGAGAAAAAGAAAATATCACATGCAAACAGATAAAGATGCCAATAAAAATTATAGGCAACAAAATAACAAGCGGCAACTTTCTCCACAGAGATCAAGCTAACAGCAAAATTTACAAAATCAATATATGTATATACTAAATTGAATAAATAAACAAATATCCAACAAAAACAAGTGTTGCCTTAATCTCAATTTCGTCAACGTCATAACTACTTTAAGGCAATAAAACTATTAAACTGGAACTCATACCGCGAGGCGGGTAGACTCAATAACTGCAATAAAATTGACATCAACAGCGCGTCTCCAAGATTTAGAGCCATCAGTCTGATGCGAATAAAATGGAATGGGAGTCGCAATCCCCGCACAGTTTATACAGATATCCAATCCTCCATAAGTCTCAACATGCTTCTTGAAAGCCGCGGAAAGTTCATCTAAACATAAAATCAAACATGTCAGACATACTTATTCCGTTACCAAATCAAGTGCGTTTCGCAGCGAAAATATAATCACCTAGTACCTACTTGAGTCAGAGACGTCGCATTTGATGAATAACACTGTTGGAAATTGCAGTTCGGCGTGAAACTTGGAAACTTCTTTTTCAGCTAGTGATGCGACTTCTTTCCCTTTCTCTTGAGAAATATCGACAATTGTGATGAAAACTCCTTTCCGCGCGAGAGCGAGGACCAGTGCTCCGCCGATGCCGGAGGCGCCACCGGTGACGAGAGCTGAGAGGCCCGGCCGGAGCTCCATTTTCGTTTGCTTGGAACAGGGGATTGACGATTTGAGTAGTGTATCACTGTTGACTCAGAGGCTAGACAATTACAAGCATATCCCATACATATGCGCATGCGTGTTTGTATGTAAGCGCGCGTCGTTTCTAAATCTGGTTTACTAACTTTTACTCAGCTAAACGTTACCCTTCTCGAAATTAGCGCCCATCGCTCTGCGGGCATAGTTGATTTTTATTTTTTTTGGGTTTTTTTTTACTTTTTTCTTTTTTTTTTTTTTGGTTTTTTAGATTAAGAAATGTATACCATTTTTTATTTTAAGTTTTAACGGTATGTAGAGAATATTTTCCGGACTCTCTAACTCTGCAGAAAATTTTAGGGAGTATTTGATTATGCTCTGTAGATGATTATGATATTTATTTTGAGAAGATGGATTTAAAGGGTGGGGTTGGAGAATATAAAAGAAAATTTGAAAAATATGATAAATATTTATTTATATTTTGAAAAATAAATTTTTAAGGGAGCTGGATCTTATGAGGGAGGACTGGATTTCGAACGGATTCACAAACACCAACATATAGTTACCAACATGTAGTTGATACGCAGGAAATAAATTACTCAATAACTCAACAGTCAACTCATGCTTTCAAACATACACCCCAATACAATACCCTAACACCTTTCGCACGGCTCAACGAACAACAAATAGGGCAATCTAAAAGGTACATGGAAGACTGTCAAATTATGAAACTTGCTTGGATAATCCAATTCAAAATTCAAACCCTTCAACATAAGCTTATTCTAAAATAGCCACATGCTCAGAGAAAGTATCTAACTTATACTTATTTAATATAGAATTCCTTAACCTTCCATTAGGCTAGGATACACACAAATAATTTAAAATAAAGAAAAGAAAAGGAAAATACCAGAGGGGACCTTAGCACCAGAGATTGAAAACTTTAATCAGCTTCCAAAATTTTATTGATTACAAACTAAAATTTACAAAATACAGCTTACTAATTACAAAATAGCAGAAAGAAAATTTTAGAACTGATTCAAAAGGCCTCTGCCTACTTTACAATTGAGAGCCTTTTTAAAGACCTAAGAAAGAACTATTGCGGACTTGAAAATATTTTTTTGGTGTCCGAATAGTAAAAAGCAAAAAGCAGAATATTATGCGAATTTCAAAATTTTTAAATCCAAAACAGTAAAAGCAAAAGTAATTCTACAGTATTCTGATATAATTCAGACTATTGTATGTGTCCTATTACTTTAATAATTTTCCGACAACTGTGACGGCTTTCACCACTCACATCACAATTGCTTTTCATTTTCATGCCTTAATGATGCTATCATTTCATCAAGGTTTTTCAAATCATCATTTGGATCTTGGGCATCTTGAAATAGATCACCAAATTGATTTTTATCAGCTTTTGAAGATGTCTCCATTGACACCGTTTCTTCTTCATTACCATTGGATGAACCATCTTCATCATCTTCAGCAATCTGGTCTCCAAATTTTTCTTGAACAATATTGAGGAATTCTTTTAACAAATCGGCTTTGGAAATTTTTCCTTTTTTCATTTTAATGTTTTCAGAGGCTTTTCCGAAAATTGTTGAAGCTTCTTTTTTCTTATTTCTTAAAGCAGATTGTTTATTTTTATCTTTTGTTCTTGCAATATCATCCAGAATTTCTTAGCCTTCTATGTTGCTAGTAGCTTTATCAACTTGCAATAATTTATTCCACCATTTGATGTAGTAGGTTCGGTAGAGACAGGGAATATTATCTTTAGAAGAAAAACTGATTTCAGGCACCCATTTCCATATTCACGGGATTGAGAATTCCATAAAGAAAAAGATTGCAACCTTGTTTGTAATCATCTGATCCTCGGCTTCTACTTCCTTGATCTTGGGAGAAAATTCAACCCATTGATCAAATGCTTGTTTGAACATATCAGGCAGGAGAATTGGTGTAGGGCTATGTGACTTCCACCAACTAAAGAACCAATTAGGAATATTATTCCTAAAGACTTCTAGGCATATTTTTAAAAACCAAGTATGTTTCTTTCTTGGATTTTCATAAAGAAAGACTTTATTAAAGGCTTGGATATAATCCCAAAAATTAAATTTGAAAAGTAATTTACTTTTCTTTGTAATAAATTCCTTTACCTTAAATGAGGATATTCCCCGTTCTTCCACAGAAATAATTTTCTTAATTATTATTTTACTAAAATTAAAAGTAGATTTATCATGTGGGCTTGGAAAAAAATGAGAAATTAAAACAATATGTTTTGAAAATAAAAATAATATTAAGTGAAAATGTATAAAAAATTATGCATTTTATTTTTAAAATAAAAAAAATTGTGAAAATGAGGTATGAAAATGAAATCAAACGGCTGCACTTTCTCATAACTTTTTTTAGAGAAGGTACACTTTTTTTTCTTTTTTCCTAAAAATTCTTTTTAAACTTACTCTATTATCCTACTGCCACATCAATTAAATTTAAATTTGATTTGATATAAAATACCAACAATCATTTTATAATCATCAAAATATGCGTATATTTTTTTTGAAAAAATAGATATTTTTAAACATAAAAAATATAAATCAACCTACTTTTCAATCCTATAATCTATTCTAATCATTACTTTACAACATTTCATCTAAATACATCTCAATTTTTATTTTCATCTCATAATTAACATTTCAACTTTTGAAAATATATTAAAATTGAAAATGCCTGTGGAAAAAAAAAAACAAAACGGGCTTAAACAATATTACAAATTATTAAATTCTACATTTTTTATTGATTGACGATACTACTTAAGCACTTCTTAGAACCTTTTTTATATTGCAAATAATATTCTCAATGTACCTTGTGTTGCTAACGGCCTGCATCATGATATTAACACTTAATTAAATTTAATTATGTCTAGTTAAATCCGCATTAATAATCGAGTGGCATACAAATTTTGACCAAATCTAGCACCTAACTTCCCAAGGGGCTAGGGCTGGCAAATGTCTGCCCATCTTTATTAATCCAATCGAATATATTCGGGAGAGAGCCGGAAAGGCCGGAAAGGAGTTTTTAGGACACTTAAATGCCTAACTTCGAGGTTCAAGGTAGTTAATCACATGTTAATTTATCAAACTTCAATTTTTTTTGCCAAACTTCAACTTTGGGTCGAATTCATCACGTGTTGTGTTTACCTTGCTCTATGACGTGATCATTATCTAAATTTTTATTTTTTTCTAATGACCATTTATTAATAATTGTATTGAACTTTTTATTATATTATTAGTTAATCACTTTCATTTAAAAAAGAAAACATTTTCAACTTTTTTGATAATTGATATGAATAAGCCCAATGCACCCCATAGGCCTATACTCTCCCCAAATTATGAAGCCAAAAGCGCATTAGGAGGCCCAATGAAACATCTGCAGGCCACGGCACAAGGCATGGTGTGCCCCTATCTCAACCTTGTAGGTCAACTTTATTGACCATGAGGTCGACAGTAAGATGGTGAAAGCATTAATGGCGGTTTTTA
>JACGDI010003141.1:778569-818794 GCA_014898725.1 Jacaranda copaia
TTTTTTGTATAGTTTTACGTCCAAAATAATTATACTTAAAGCAAAAAACACTTCTTGGATTGCCAAAGAGCACTATTATTATTTAAGTCCGTCGTCAGATTCCATTGCTCAATTCTAACTGGGTAGTCGAAATTACAATCTAAAATACAAGAAAATTACATTAAAAAAAATATAAGATATAATTGATGGAGCAGCAAAACGTGAATGGGTTGAGTTAAACAGTTGAATGAACAGATGAACTTCGTCGGTGGCGGGCCAAATTGCACATTTGATAACGATGACATGATGGGTCTATTGCAGTAAGATAGGGTTATGCATTGTCATTGGCCCATTAATATAAAATATAAGCCTTGTTAGTTTTACAAGAGTATCACCTTAAGATTTTATTTTATGTCCAAATTGTTAATTGACTAAGCAACAGCAATTTTATTTTTTTTTCCTTTTAAATGCGGCTGTTGAAATGTATCAATTCCAAAAAACAATCATAACAATTGCTCTTAATTAAGAACATTCTAAATTGGATTTAGCTTTGTATTGATGAATTTACATTTTAAAAAAATATGTCTATTTTGCTGATAATAAAAAATTTCATCTCATATTAAAGTAATCAAGGTTTTAAATTATTTGATAAGCTGCTTTATTTTTGTCTATCACATTATATATTTTTATAAAGATAAAACTCTCTATGTATAGGAGTGTTCGGAACCAAATCAATTTGAACAAAATCGATTAAACAGGCAAAAAAAAATCAAAAATTGTAAAAAAAAGTGATTAAATTGATATTCTTTGGTTTAAAATTAGAAAAATCGAAAGGTTTGATTTGATTTTCAGTTGGGAAAGTCAAAACCGAACAGATAATATAATATTAGAATATTATCACAGTCTTATTATTATATTTTTAACTAAAAATACTCTAAATTTTTTATATATTTCTCTTCTACCAAAACCCAACTGATGGCCCAACTCAATGAAAAGGGGAAAAAGAAAAATCAAAAAATCAAACTAAACTAAACTGAATTTGATTGATTTGGTTTGATTTGGTTTTGTTCTCAATATTGAACAAAATCGAATGGTTGGTCTTATATCAAAAATAATTAATTTGGTTCGATTGATATTTTTTCCAAAATTGAACAAATCAAACTGTGAATACGTCTACCCATATACACATATTAATTGAATCATACCTTATAAGAATAAATTTATAGTGAGAACAATTTCTTTCGAAGTTAGACCTTCCATCATTATAATAAATTTCGATGTTAACAGAAAATGCCATACATAAGAGCGGTGTTTACATGTCTCTTTTTAAATTCTCAAATTAAATAACTAATAGGCCCGAATTGAAAAATTAATTATTTTATAGCATAGTAATATTGGTTTGCATGGTAGTAAGATTGCAAATTTTTGTCTTTGTAAAGATAGATCCAAATCTTTACAAAACAGCTGTCTATTCTATTTTCTAAAATAGGTGGTTAGTTAAATATTTGCACAAAATCCCTTATCCCATTAATGATGAACATCTAATTCCTTCTAATTTACTTTTAAAACACTAGTCCTAGCCATCACATGGTTGCGACCCATGACCCTAAGCAAGTTGCGTCATCATAAATCAACCATCAATATTGTTTTATTCCCCAAATCGAGGGTGTAAATCCACCAGTGTCAGGTGACAAAAATCTTCTATTCAATAATGACAAATCAGAGGATTTACGTAACATATGACGCAAAAATAGGAGGCGGCGGCATTTGAATTTCACAAAAAATAGCATACTACAAAAAATAAATTCCAAATTTTAATTTAAATAATATAATTAATTACTATTATAATAATATAAGATTATTAGGACTTTTTTTTTAATCTTTAAAAATTACTTTCAACAATACAGAGGCATTTGGACAAATTACACTCATAGGTGCAATTACAAATATATGAAAACCATGTTTGATATTACTTTCATATAAAATAATATGTATTATTTTGAAACTGTTTTACTATTATTTATAAATTATTTTAACATGTGGTTTTATATATAAATTTTTGAAAATATAAAAATATTTTATTAGAGCAATTAGTGTTAAATTATTTTTTATATTATTATTGATAATTTTTTTGAGATGTGACGTTATTTGTTTTTAATTATTTAATTTTGTTAGAGTGAATTATGTATTTAAATTACATATTATAATAAATATTTTTAAAATAAAATAAGAATATAAGAGTTCAATTGCAATTAAATTACCGTTACCCCTCATTTTCTGAGCACATCGCAATCTTAATCTTAAAATTTAAAAATAAACAAGAAGACAGTTCAATCATTAACACGAAACCATTCCCAATACACAAACGCGACTAATTGTCCCGAATTCAATTTCTCCCCCTCTAAACCCTCCACAAACAAGAGAGGCAGAAAATAATTTCTCAAATCTTGTTTGTGCTTCAGTCCTCTGTATTTGGCTTTGATGGAGGTTCCAGCCTCTGTCAAAACTAAGTACTTTGTATATGAGTTACGCAAACCCTAATATCTGGAAAAAAAAAAGGAGTATCCTAAAAAAATTAATTAAAAAAAAAAGATTTTGAGGAATTGTATATAGATTATAGGGGAGATGTTTTCTTGGAGTATCTCGAAGTCCGCCGAGGCGATGTTCTCGCGGTGGGCGATCAAACGTGTTTGTAAATTTTTGTTGAAGAAGAAATTGGGGAAGTTTATACTGGGAGATATTGATCTTAACCAGCTTGATGTTCAGCTGGGTGCTGGGACAATTCAACTCTCCGATCTAGCGCTAAATGTTGATTATATAAACGAGAAGGTATGGCCCAGTTTGTGATGCTTGTGAAGTGAGGCTTTTCCTTTTTTCCGCATAATTTGTTTAAGTCTGGATCCGTTTTTTTACTAATTTTGTTGGAGTTCTGTACGGTTCTTTTATTTTTGATATGATGTGTAGTTAATTCAGTGGGGGTATAATTGAGGCTGAAGTAGGTGTTTAGTCGGTAATTTGATGAAGACCATTTTAAATGCTGATGATTCTGCAATTGTTTGAACATGTTAAGCCATTAATTTGGATTAAAAAGGTGAAGCCTTAATTTGGCTGTGTTGTTTTTGTTTTCTATTTTTAGGTCTATAATCCGTATAATTATATCGCTTCCTACTAACTTTAATTATTTTCAGTTTGGAACGATGCCAGTTTTGGTGAAAGAGGGGTCTGTTGGATCGCTAATGGTAACTATGCCTTGGAAGGATGGTGGTTGTCGAATTGAGGTGGATGAATTTGAGGTTGTTCTTGCTCCTCGCAGGGTGAAGGTATCTCAAGATGAACTTGAGAGCTGTCACTGTAAAGATGGTGAAAATAGTTGTTCCTCGCATGGTTCTAGAAAGCTAGACAATGGAACTCTCAACAATGGGGTCGCAAATGCTTCTGTTGATGTTCATGAAGGAGTTAAAACCATTGCTAAAATTGTGAAGTGGTTACTAACTAGTTTTCATGTGAAAATTAAGAAATTGATTGTGGCATTTGATCCACTTCTTGAAGAAGAAAATAAGAAAGGTTTAGACAGAATCTTGGTGCTTCGGATCAGTGAAGCAGAATGTGAAACACATATTTCTGAAGATGATTCTTCGAGCAATTTCACCACAGCTAATAATTTTTTTGGTTTAAGTCGATTAACAAGCTTTCTAAAATTTCAGGGAGCAAAACTTGAATTACTAGATGTGCATGGTCTTGATCATCAGTCACCTCCTGAGCTTTCCGCTGAAACAAATATTGGCAACTGGTTCTCAGGACACTGTTCATCTGATAATATGATGACAATAATTTCTGGAGAAAAGGGAGGTTTTTCAGGGAACCTTAAGTTAAGTTTACCTTGGAAAAATGGTTCATTAGACACTTGCAAAGTGGATGCAGATCTTCACATTGAGCCTCTGGAATTGAGAGTTCAACCTAGCACGATCAGATGCTTCATCTTCATGTGGGACCTATTAAAAGGTATATGTGGGGAGAGTGAGGGCCTACGTCATCGAGCATCAGACAGTTTGTCAGCTTCAAGCTCTTGCATGCTTCCTTCTGACAGAGAGCTATTTGGTAATGAAGGATTTGTCACCAACTGCTGCTTAATTGAGAAAGAGGCAGTAAATAATCTGCTATCAGAGTCGCATCTTATATCGGATTGGGTGAGTAGAAGCAATAACGAAAGAAATGAAGAAGAACCAGACTTTGGGGCAAGGTTAGTATCCTTTTAGGTATTTCAAATTTCTTGTTAAATATTTCCCTAACAAATAAAACTGCTTTGAGAACAGAACAATGGGCAGTAAGGGTTATGTATGTTTAGATTGAGAATGTATTTTAGTAGTTGAATAAAATGTTGGTATTTGGGTCGGCCACCAGCTTCATCCTTATCTTATAATTGCAGCCATGGGTACTTGCTTGGAAGATGCATTTAGTCAGATCAATCTCACTTGCTGGTCCTTAATAATTTTAAACCCTTTGTTGGCATAGAGTCCTGATTGCTCAGTGCAATTCATTCTTAGTTTTCCATTGGAGTATAAAATTTGTGCTATTTTTGGAGGACGCAATTAGTCAGTTGATCAATCTCACTTGTTGGTCCTTAAAAATCTTAAACCCTTAGTTAGCATATAGTTCTGATTGGTCAATGCAATTCATTCTTAGTTTTTCACTGGGAGTATTAAATTTGTGCTGTTTAATATTTACCTATTTTTCATTCCTCTAGATTGGCCAAAACCGGTGCTAAAATCTTTTGTCTTGTTTTTAATTGATTTATGGCAGCGTGGACCAATTTTTTGAGTGTTTTGATGGAATAAGAAATTCACAGTCAACATTAGGGAATAGTGGCATGTGGAACTGGACTTGTTCTGTGTTTAGTGTGATAACTGCAGCATCCAACCTTGCCTCTGGATCATTGCACGTTCCTTCCGGTATGTGCTCTACTGCTTGTTTACACTATAGTAGTTTGATATTGTACTACTGAATTGTTAGTCTTTTTCCTTCTTATTTACCTTTTTGCCCTCTCACATGGATGTCTGAAGAGTATCATTTGTGCTCTCTCTCTCTCTCTCTCTCTCTGTGGGTGTGGAAGTGGAGGGGCATTCAGACATTTCATTGCTCCATGATTGAATGCACCGAGTTTATTGTGAAGTTTGTCCCCCCCTTCTCTCACTCCATTCTAATTAATGCACCATATTAGTGTTTACAGATTCTTATTTCGCAGACCAAGTTTATTTGCTATAGTTACTAATATTATGAATCCATTGAACCGGCCAAGAAAAGTTCGACTCTAAATCCTAAGTTTGCCAGCAGGAGTGGTAGTGGGGGCCTGTGGGATGCTGGTATGGACACACTATATTGGATTCTGTCATAAACCTGTAGTAGAATCTTCAAGAGCTTCTATAAAAGTTTATTGTAAAAATTGTCTGTGAACTTACTACAATATAAAGAAATTTTATTCATTTGCATATAATAAGTTTAATTTTTAGTAAGTCATTTATTTTAACTTTGCTGAGCATGGCCAATCACTATTAGTTGATGGTTGGACCACATGGCTGACATTGGCTGCACAAAGCAAAAGAAATAGTGATAGGGCTCATCTGCTGAATTTCTGAATTGGATTTGCAGCTTTGATGTTCCTGCCTCTAGAATTATTGGGAGAATTAGAGCATGTGTGCTGGTCAAATGAGGAACAAAGGAAACAATGGTCACTTGGGCCATGTTAGTTCAGTAAACTCATTGTGTAATTATGTGGATAATTTTTATTTACCTACTCAGTATGGATGAATAATGATTAATGTGGTTTAGTTTTTTGTGCATGTCACAAAGCTTTTGGTTTGGTGAACACTTCTCAATCCACACACCTTTGAAATCAGGTCATCTAGAAATTAATGCTTGAAAGTTTTTATATTTATCATTTGATTGCGAGTCTACCTCTTCTACCCGATCAAATCCTCTTGAATGTCACCCACCTTGATAACCAGAAGGTTTCCAGAAATTGATGCTTGAAACTACCATTTATATGAATAAAATGTTTTTCTGATGTTCCTATCACTGTTTTTCTTAATATATGTATGTCTGCATTGTCTCTATTGAAAAATGTTTGTTACATTTTACTTAATGCTAGTTCCAGTACAGGATCACAACTATCCTTTTATCTCAGAAACTAATATTACTTGTTTTTCATGTGGGTGCAGAGCAGCAGCATGTTGAAGCCAACTTTCGTGCAGGCATTGCAAAAGTATCTCTCCTTTTGTCCTTCACTGATGAAGACCAGAAACAGTCCCCCAAAATGAAGGTTGATAAGGCCAATACTGATTCTCGTATTCACTGTTTATGTGCACAGTTTGTGGACTCATCTCTTGCATTGCAGGTAATCATATTTGGGCATAATATTCTCTTGCTGTTTTCTGGATTAGAATATTCTGGTCCTGTCTCTACTTAGTAAATAGAAAATTGCTCTATTTTCTTATTAATTCATTCCGTTAACATAGAAATATTGCAAGATCCACAGGTACGTCCTCAAGAAATGAATTTCGAAGTGATTTGCCAACATATCCAACTAGTTGATCACCTGTCTTCCAATAATTATTTGGTGGATTACAAGTTGCATGGTCATAATGACATTTTTGATAGTGAGATTTCCTTGATCCAAGAACTGCAAGATGGTGTACAAGGTGCTCTTTTGACTTTCCGAAACTCCAACAAAGATCCTGGAATAGACCGCCAGGTGGGTTATTCTGTTGATATTTCTCTGAGCACCCAGGACAATGGATGTTGTCACATGAAAAATGGCAAAGAAATTTGTGGGAAAGATGCTGCTGTAACTTTGCTCAAAACATCAGGTGTCAGTCGGTGCCATGTCAGGATAAACTCTGGTTCTTCTGGTAGCTCGTCACTGGGGCCAATATCTTTTTCCTTAAATCTGCCACCTTTTGTTTTCTGGGTGAACTTTGATCTAATTATTATGACACTGGAGTTTATGAAGGAGATGGAAAATTGTATTGAAACAAGTCACATGGGGAGTGGTTCTGTAATGGAGTCAGAAACTAAAAACTATGGGTTTTCACCTCTGAGTGATCAAGGAAAGATTTCACATCCATGGTCAACCAATAAAAGGACTGCAAAAATTCTGGAGGGTAATATATTCCTGCCAAATGCTAGGATAATACTGTGTTTCCCTCTTGAGGAATGTAAAGATTTTAGCAGCTACTCTTGTTGCAACCAGTTTATTGCTTTTGACTTTATTTCCCCGACAATTGGAGAGAAAAATGTTCAATGTGCTAAGCCAACACCTGTTGCCAGTTCCAAGAAGGGGCATACTGGGACAACATCATGCTCCTTAAATTTGAACATCGGTGACCTTTATCTCTTTTTCATTAGCTCAGATTTCACAGAGAAGATTGCTGGAAGTGAAACCTACAACTGGCGGGAGGCTGGCTTTTCTGCTGAGAAGATTGTTTCTGTTGCGAATGGAGCTGGTCATCTGTCTCTTGTTAGTATGTCTTGGCAGGAGGGTCCTGTGACTGGTCCTTGGATAGCAAAGAAAGCCAAACTTTTGGCTTCTTCGGAGAATGGAAGGCGTGAAGATGAAGTTGTAAGAAAAGATTGTGAGTTTGCCTCTGCAACTGTTAAAGACTGCAAAGATTTTGATGCTTGTACTCGACAAGAAATATTATCAAGCTCTGCATTTTTGTTGCATGTAAAATTACCTCCTGTTACAATCAATCTAAACAAAGCTCAGTATGCGAACATATGTGGCCTCCTAAATCAGATGTTTGAGCATTTCTCATGCATTGTTTCTAAATCAGTAAGAACTAAGGAAGAACATTCTGCATTGCAGACATCAATCCTAGTGGAATGTGATTCTGTAACAGTTTCCATTGCATTTGAACCAGTAGGGGATGTCAAGTGCTCCATACGCTCAGAACTTCCTGGTTCTTGGCTTAGTCTAACTCTACAAGTGGACAAGTTTGAGTTACTTTCTGCATCTAATATTGGTGGGATAAGGAGTGCCAATTTCCTATGGGTAGCCCATCGTCAGGGCAGTTTGTGGGGTTCTGTTACTGAAGGTTCGCATCAGGAGTTTCTTCTGATATCATGCAATGATTCTACAATGGGTCGTGGTGATGGAGAAGGTTCAAATGTGTTATCGTCTAGGTATTCAGGTTCTGACATTATAAACTTGTGGGATCCAGAGAGCAATCATATTTTCACCTCAATTACTGTCAGATGCGCCACTATTGTTGCAATGGGGGGTCGCTTGGATTGGTTTAATACTATAGTTTGCTTTTTCAGTTTACCATCTTCTGAATTTAAGCAAGCAGGTGATAATAATCCAGACAAGACCTGTGCATCTTCTTTCATTCTTAATTTGGTGGATGTTGGCTTGAGTTATGAGCCATACTTTGAAAAACTGACGGTTAATCAAGGTTCAGATCTGAAAACTTCTGATCTGAATGCCGATGAATCTAAGGATGAGCTCTATGTTGCTTGTCTCTTGGCTGCATCTTCCTTGAAACTTTCAAATAAAACTGTAATTGGTTCCACAGAAGGGGAATACAAAATTGGACTGCAAGATCTAGGATTGCTTATATGCCCAGTATCTGGATCTAAGTTCATCACTTATTCTTACAGTGTAGGACATCTTAGTAAGATAGGTTATGTGAAGGTTGCACAAGAGGCACATATTGAAGCACTCTTTAGGACAAACTGTGAGAATGGCCACATGTGGGAATTAGAATGTGCAGAGTCGCACATTGTGTTAAATACATGCCATGATACAACTTTTGGATTAATCAGATTGGCTGCTCAACTCCAAAAGCTGTTTGCACCTGATATGCAAGACTATGTCGAGCACTTGGAGAATAGATGGAATAATGTGCAGCAGGTGCATGAATACAGCAATGAGAGGGCATTATGTGGTGAATTTTCTCCATCACTTTCTCAGACAGAGACTTCAAGTCTAGATAAGAAATCCAAAATAGGCAATTTGATGGATGAAATATGTGAAGATGTCTTTCAGCTGGATGAGAACCCTGATGGCCAAGCTAAAATTTTTGAATCACGTCTTTGTGAACAGGTCAATGATATTTCTCTTGTAGCTAGTGGGGCTACATCATCAAAAGAAAAGACCCCGGAGCTTATAGAAGAATATTTCTTGTCAGATTTACGCCCTCTCTCTGAACTTACTTTGAAAAACCCGTCATCTGACATCCTTTGTTGCAAGACTCGTGCTGTTCGAGAGGCTCAAAAAGGAAATTGTGGATGGTATGCGGATACGTCATTTAGAATATTAGAAAATCACGCTTCGAAAGTGGAGCAGACTACTGTTCGGAAACCTTTAGACTTTGATGCTTCAACAAGTGATTCCGAACATGTTGATGTTGGCAAAGCTGAGGGTCGCATACATCTTAAGAATATGGATTTCATTTGGAGAATGTATGGCGGTTCTGACTGGTCCAACTTTCAGAATACTTCTCAGACTTCTGCGATGCCTTGTTCAAGGGATGTGACCGTTTGTTTAGAACTTGCATTGTGTGGCGTAGGGTTTGACTACGATGTTTACCCTGACGGTGGAATATCAGCATCTAGGCTTTCTCTCACCGTTAAGGATTTCTACCTGAACGATGAAAGTGATGATGCACAATGGAAGCTGGTATTGCTCTACTATCTGAACCAAAGTGCATTTGCTGATTTTTCTAGTATTATTCTCTGATTTACAATTTGGTTTGCTTGTAAGATTCTTGGGCATTATCACTCAAAGAAGCTTCCAAGAAATTTTTCTTCGAAAGCATTGAAGCTAAATTTAGAAGCTGTTAAACCAGACCCTTCAATCTGTATAGAAGAAAATCGGTATGCTTTGCCTTTTTTTCTTTTCGTCTTTAACTATCTTTTGGGTTTTTGTATTAAATTTATGCCGTTGCTTTAATATGTCAATTTATTGTTTTGTTGGATTTTTGTATATCTTATTAAGACTCCACTTAGTGGGGATCAAATGGTGACTGGCTAGAGGAAGCAATTCAGATGAGGATTACTGACTATTTTCCATGTTTAGAAGGGGGTTGGGGAAATGATGAAGAAGCAGCAGCGTTGAGGCTGAGGCATTCCCTCCCACCACTCACTTTTCAGATCCTCTTATGTTGGAAAAACTCAAAGACCAATATCTCTTGTTAATAACTGGAGCCTTTTATCATGAATATGCAAGGAACAAAGTCATGAAAACCTGTAAATGGATTCCCTTCCCTCCCTCAACTTTTCATAACCAAACAAAGGATAGGGAGTGCTCTGCCTTCCTCTCAATCATATCTGACTTTGTTTTCTACATTTCTTTTTTCTGCTTGACATCTAGTTTTGCTGGGATGCATGACTTTGCGTGAACTGACTTTGTTGTGTTTTGCAGTCTCTGAGGAATTCTAGGTTATTCTTCCTCTTTGTGTATTATTAATTTTTACCTTGTGCAATTGTCACCATAAGACATTCATTGAAGCCTGGATTTTAGTGAATACTGGAAACTTTTTTCTCTAGATCTTCTCTCCACAATTTCCTGCTGTTGGAGAATACAACAACACTTTGTCTTTGCTGCTTTTCTTATTCTTATTTTATTTCCTCTCTAGGTTGCACATTGCTTTACTTCCCATGCGTTTGCATCTTCATCAGAGGCAACTTGATTTTCTCATCAGCTTTTTTGGAGGAAAGAATTCATCAGCTGACTCCTCTCCCAGTACTCCTATGAGTTTAAGTAAATCAGGAGAGCCGTTTAAGGAGGGAGACAATCTACAGGGTCGTGCCATCAGTGAGGAGGCATTTCTTACTTACTTTCAGGAAAGTCTGAGTCTAGCTTATGAATGGGACCTAATTTGAACCTTAATTAGGCGACTGTGTGAACACTCAATCAAGTGTTTTTATATGTCAGGAAGATGGATAGTGTTAATTGGGTACTATATCTGTCAGTGCTCATATGGTCACCTTATTTGACTTCAAATGAGATGACCGTATGAGAACTGGCCCTTTATCATCTGTGCCTTGCTCATGTGGTGCTGCTTTGCTAAAATTTTCAGTTTTGATATTCCTGTTAGCTCCATGGCATATCAGTTATTATCTTGCTCCTAACTGGCGCCTTCAGTGATCGCACTCTGCCTGCTTATTTGTTATCGCTCATCTTTGTTTGCTTTCTTACAGAAATTTGATATATGGCCGATACTCATTCGAGTTGATTACACTCCTCGCCGAGTTGACTTCACTGCACTAAGGGGTGGCAAGTATGTGGAACTGGTTAACATTGTACCCTGGAAGGTAATTTTCTGATTTGTGGTGACTCTTAATCGGGACACATGTGAGACCTATGATTGAATAAAAGAACGTAATAAAGGAGGGAGGAAAAAGTTTGGCAGTGAAAAGAGAAATAGGAGTTATTGTTGTGTCATGAACTTTATAAAATCTATTGATATGCATCATGCTGCTTTTGTTACTTTATCTGCTTCTAAACTTCTATATTGTTGTTGCTAGGTTCTTCCATCTGCTGATAGAAAATGCATCTTGCGTCTTGTCACTATGCATTTATGTTACCACATTTGTTGAACAAACCCCTTTTTCCAAATTAAAAATGGTAGAGGCACACAATACCTGTAATTGACTTCCTTTTAATGGCAAAAGCTTACATTCATTTGAAAATAGTATTCCCCAGAACTTCTGATCCATATTAAATTCTGAGGGGTCAAATTTTATGTTAAAGTTTGCTTGCTTCTGGTTTTTGTATGAGGATGTTGAAGCAGGCTCTGTAACTATTGGTTTAACAATGAAGTCCATCAAAAATCATAACTAATCAGTAATAGTGTTGTTTAAGCCCAGGTTGGCTGATCTGTTTTTTCCTTTCAAGTGTTACTCTAATTCAGCATATCCCATGTAACAATACGAGTCCAGAGCGCTCTGTGCACTGTTTGGCCTCTGATAGTTTGTCATGAAATCCTCGCAGCTTCATAATTCTTCACAGTGTCAGTTGTCTTCCTTATTCAACTTATTCTCAAACTAAACAAGAAACTGGATTTGCTGCTTTTCTGAACATAAATCTAGATATGCATGAGAGCTGATAAGAACGGAAATGTGTGAATTAACTGTTGAAATCCATCTATTATGACTTCCTGATGCAGAGTGTGGAGTTACAACTCAAACATGTGCAAGGAGTTGGTCACTATGGCTGGAGTAGTGTCTGTGAAACAATATTAGGAGAATGGTTGGAAGACATTTCTCAAAATCAGGTTTGGTTTAATCTCACTGTTTTTGTTTCTTGTGAATTCTTATATTCATGAATGCTAGCTTCTTGACAAATTGCATGTTGCATAGATTCATAAACTGTTGAAAGGCCTTCCTCCGGTTAAGTCACTGGTTGCTGTTGGTTCTGGAGCTGCAAAGTTGGTGTCTCTGCCTGTGAAGAACTATAAAAAGGATCATAGGTTACTCAAAGGAGTCCAAAGAGGTAAACTAGACCACTAGAATATAGAGCATTAGGATCATATGTGCTTACTTCACAACTTAAAGTCTAGACCACTATTCCTTAATTCCAATGAAACACTTAAAGCATCCTGCATCTTTTATTTATTTATTTATTTATTTTTAATTAAAAAAAAATCTGTAAATGAACTGTTGTTACAGGTGCTTTTGCATTTCTTAAAAGCATTTCTCTTGAAGCCATTGGGCTAGGAGTGCATTTAGCTGAGGGAGCTCATAACATCCTCCTCCAAGCAGAGGATATTCTTGCCAGTATTCCACCCTCTGTACCCTGGCCAGTAGAAAGCAGAATGGGCACCAATGTGAAATCAAATCAGCCCAATGATGCCCAAGAAGGAATTCAGCAGGTTAATATTTCAACTCTTTTGACCTATTGTTGCTTGTTATGGTCTTGCTTAGCCTGACCTGACTACTCATTCATACATACACATGCAGTTTTCGGCAATTTTAGTTTGGAAGAATACTTATAATATCATCTTTTTCCATATTTTCTCCTCCTGTAGCCGGTAAGATTTGTTATTGCTGTGGCTTTGAGTAAGGACGTGAATTTTCTGTTGGCAGGCTTGCCAGAGCATCAGTGATGGCTTAGGCAAATCAGCTTCTGCCTTGGTACAAACCCCCTTGAAAAGATACCAGCGTGGTGCTGGTTTGGGTTCTGCCTTGGCAACTGCTGTGCAGTCTGCTCCAGCTGCAGCTATAGCTCCTGCTTCTGCTACTGTACGTGCATTGTGTTGTGCTCTTATCGGCTTTAGAAACAGGTCCAGAATCCCTCACCATTTGTTCCTTTATGTATATTTTTGTGCCTTTAATCTCTTCTTCATTTGTTTAGAGTTTCTTTTTTGGTTTTTAAATGGCAGCCTTGACCCCGAGCGTAAGAGAGAATCTCTGGAAAAATACTTGGGCAAGACTTGGCCTCAGGAATCCATGCAGTAGGTGTGCAAAAAAGCAACAAAATTACTATTAAATTATGTCACCTGTAATAATTGAGATAGATTTTGTACTTTTCCCTTTATGGCAGCTGTTAAAAACATAAGTGGACGGTGGCTAATCAGGTTGCAGTCATATTGGAGAAAATCGGAAATTCCATAGCTGCAGAGCAGAGCGAATGACTACGGATCTCTCTTTCTGGTTTTTAGGTAAATAATTCATTTTACAATCCAATTTGAAGCTCTTCCTGAATATAAAATCATCCTTAATCTGCCGAGATCACTACTGATATCTGAAATATATGTCCGATCTGTGTGTTTATGTGTGTGTGTTAATTGAATCCACCAAGCTAAATAGTTCCAACTGTTGTTCTTAGATCTTAGCTTCCAATTCTTATCTTTAAGAACTAATATCTTATATGTCCCTTTAAAGCATTTATCAGGTCTTGCTTTGATAAATAGGTTATTGTCTTGCTTGAAGTGCTACTTGACAAGATTTTCATGTTTTCTTCTTTTCCTTCTTCCAATCTGAAGTCCCTACTTTTTATAATCACTGTAGAACATCTTAAACTATGTCTGATTAACACTCAATAACCATCAAATTTGTGCATCCAAATGCCATTGACTTAAACTTTGAATCACATCTAATCATAATGACATTTGGGCCATATTTATTAACATATATATATGCTTGTTTCCAGGTGTACATATGCATATATGATGTACAGATAGGAAGGCTCCATTAAAAAAGATATTTCTGGTCAGAAGACAGATTCTGTAGATATTGCAATTGCGTGGTGATTTGTAGGCTTTAACACGTTATTCGCAACCTTGTTATTGGTTGGCATTGTTTTAACCTCCTTGAAATGTAATTATGGCTGCTACGTACATTCGTTTTGCTCTGGTACTATATTTTTACTGTAAATATCAATTGAATTTCAGAAGCAAAAGCGTATTCTTTTTCAGTGATTTTATATGATGATATGTCAATTATGTGTCATTTGTAAGCTTTTTGGGTGGAGTTATTGATTTTTTTTTTCTTTTTCTGACTCTGAAATTGATATTATATTTTTTCGCAAAAAATTAGATAAATATGGTTTACTTAATCTAAGCAAGTGCTTAGTAGCCATATGGACTCGTTGAGTAGAATTTTTTTTTTAGGAGAAAATAAATATTCCATGCTTACTTCATTTAATTTAATAGTCTTAAATAAAATTTTTATTAATGACTTGAGAAATAGTTCTTTTGCACATTAAGCTACACAGTCCAGAAACCAGCCAAAAAGAAAAAATAAAAAAAAAACTAGTAAAGATAAAAAATTATGGTGATGCATCAATTAAATCTCAACTATATGCATTGAATGAGGCCTTTGCTCCCTAGCAGCAAAACCATTTCTCTCACACTTTTCTACTTGATTTCAGCAGCCATCTCTCATTTTTTTTTTTTGGTCCCCTCATCAAAATCAATAACTCCTATGTTTTCATCACTCATTAGCTGCTTTTCTTTATTATTTTTCAGTTTTAGGATATAATAATATTTCAATTAGCAGAAACATCATACATATAAAAATAACACCAGCAAACATTACAGTTACACCGCAGCAAGACTCATCGGCAAATTAAGTATTAATCGTACATTCGAACATCCTTAAACTTTAATCAAGAAGATGTTGGCGAATATTTTTTTCCATACTTCAAATGAGGCAATTTTCTACTTTAATATTCACATTTCTATATTTTTTATTTTATTTTTTAATAATTTTCTTGATCTAAGCATCGCATAAAATCAGAAAAATCAAATTACAACGTACAAATTATTACATTAAAAGTACAACTGCATACATTTGTACAACACGACGAAAAATGAAAGGGGATCAAAATCAACAAATCCATCTTATGTCTACATTAATCCAAACCTTAACATTCACATCCCTAACATCATCAGAATCAACAAAAAACTTCCTCCTCAACATCCAATGAACACATGCACTCTAAAGACCCTGCAACACAGAAATCAAATTAACCCCAAATTAATTTTTATATCTACACTTAACAAATTATCATAACAAATTACAACTATATCTCACCTTCAAAGCATCCTCACAAACGTTCTCCTGAAGTCTTCCTTTCATCTATACTCTCCAAAGATCCATCACAGTTCTTATCAGATTTCTTAGCAACAACAAATGATTTCTTCAGACCTAACCTCTCCTTCCACCGGCTTGCGCCTTTTGCCAGCTGTGGCAACACATCCTCATCATCACCGGCAAGAAGCTCATCCCTAAGGGTCGTGGTTTTAGTGCAGTTTTCCCTCAAGGGCAGCATTTTTCCCTTGAAGAAAAGCTCATCAGCAGAGATCATAGCATAATTACGGACAGAAAACTCAAAATCTGAGGAAACGGGAGCTTCTCTATAGCTATTCTCAAGCTTGATGGGCTGCTGAGGATCAGCAAAATCATTTGAGAATGATATTCTTGGAGTCATTGTAGTGTAGAGGCCTTGATGCTGGTCATTGTTCAACATGTTTAAGCAGGCCATGGGAAGTACTTAGAAACAAGAACAAACTAAAGGGCAGTGATTAAAAAAAAATTTCTTTGCTTTTTTTGGTGAATTCTTGGAGTTCACATGCAATGTGAGAAACCCTTTATATAGGAGACTGGTTTGTTTCATGTGCATGTAGGAATTTTTTAAAGTTTTTTTGTGGGAAAATTGCATATGGAAAGTTTTAAAGAAATATGGATGTTGCCCTTTCTGTGGATTGGCATATCACATATTCTTATATTTATTCAAGACAAGGAGACCTCAATTATCGCATTTTTTTGGAGCTGCAGGAGGGGATGTGGTATACAATAATAACCTCAATCAGATCTATATCATGATGTATCATGTAGGATTCGAAAATTTAACTTTTTCAACTTTTATATTGTCACTATGCTTTTTTTTTTTCTCTTGCAAGTTTTCTTACAACTTTGAAGTTTTGATCTGCCAAACATTAAATTTGCTGAGGAGACATGTGAGTCTGCTAAATGTCACTAATGCCCAACCTGTGTGTTTTTCAGCCACTGCATGTTGATCATGACTGGTAAACAAATTATTTACTTGCTATTATCTCCTCAGAAATTAGGGTAAATGAAAAGGGTAAAGAGAAGGTATGGGTTGGAACTTGCAAATGTTAGTATTCCGTGAATTAGATACGATCCCTATAGTAGCAGTCATATTGATATTTTCGTAGAATTGTGATGACATGCATGTTCTTTAGGCTATAATTGATAGATTGACCCAAATCGAATTTTCTAGAATCTAGAGTTTTAGGAATTCAAATGATTACACTTAATGGATTGCTACACTGGTTGTCCCTTCTCTATCTATTACTCATAAGAAAATGAAAAAGAGAATGTAGAAGTTAGCAAGACAAGGTGTTAAACAGGACAATTCTTGTTCAAACCAGATTCTTGAGGTGATTAAAAGCACAAGAAAACCACCCCCCACCCCAAAATGAGTTATAAAAGAATTTATATATAGTATACAATATGTAAAAATTACAAGTCACCCTAAAACTCATATGGGAATGGTGTATTTACTTTTGCCTTCTATGTTGGGTTTTAGAGTTGGCATGAATAAGGATATTGTTATGCCATCTGGATCTCAGTATGTGAACGTAAAGCTAGCTGAAGAGTAAGATCCAAAGCTCTAATAAACTATCCCTAAGCAATTTCTGAAATCAAGGATTCAAACAACATTATCATCAGCCAGTCAGTCAATAGATTTGGCAAGAAGCAACCGAATTTGTAGTTTAATTTCTACAACCATATTTGCATACCTAGAGCCATGATCTATGTCATTGATTTAGTCTAGTACCATCCCATGTACATATATGCCAAACATGAGCTCAAAAAAATAAAACATCATGCATGTATAATACGCTTGATTTGAGTTACGTTTAGGATTCAAGTTCGAATAGCTTGACCATATGTTCTGAAATCAAATATAGGTTAATTAGGATAACTAGAGTTTGCTCGGCGAAAACCTTCATACGATCAAATCAGTATAGTGAATAACGCGCGATAAAAATTTTAAAACAAAAGTATAACTACATAATTGTTAAAATATAATAATTTAAGTATACGAAGGCAATTGCCACTTGACAAATCCTTTATGACCAACATGACTCATCCAACTCCAAGATCTAATGGGTATTATTTTGTAGGTCATGGATCGATTTTGAGGCCAGTAATGTTCAATCCAATTATAAAAGACACAACTCCAATAATTATTTGGAAAGTATTGCAAATATTTTTCGTATTACCACATCATTTCTTCCCTAAAAATATCAAGGGCTCAGTTCAACCCTCACATCCATATCAAACAGTCACAAGTAGAATTCAAGAAAACAATAACATTACATCAAAATTCAAAACGAACAGAAGATCATAATGGATAATATATGAATCAAACATCATTATTAATATTATTATCTCTCTTTTGGGTTTGGGGAGTCAATAAAGGCTGCAGTTTTGTCCAAGAAAATGTTGAAAACTATATTTCTGGATCTCTAATCCTACAGCATGCACTAGAACACACTGAATTTACTATCTTCAAAGGTGGGAAAGGACCTTCCCCAGATGATTCATCTTTTATTAGAGTGCATGAGGCATTGTTTAGAGCTGCAAGATGCATTATTTCTTGTAAACTAATTTAATTTACAACATTCACTGTCTACTTTTGGACATCTGCAAAAGTACTAAGTAAAAAGTTGCAATAGATAGGGAGTGATCCACATGGGAAGCAGAAGAGGAAGTGAATACTTTATTTAAATAAAATACTGCAAACACAAACTTTTGGTCATCTCAAGTTTTTGGACCCAACTTTTGTGTGTGTGAACGGTTATTTTCTTGATCACATATATTTCACTTTTTATTGAGAAAGATGTAGTCCATTCACAAGGCTTTTGGATGAAGGAAAGACAGCAAACTGTTGATATCTTCAAAAAAATTTCTTTTTCAAGTCTATTTAGTTGTGACTATTTGTAGTATCTATGAGCAATTTGACCATAAGAAATGAAATAAATAATTACATCTCAAGTTTCACGAGGTTTGTTTGGGAACTTGAACAATATATATTAGGATTTTTTTTTTATTAATAATCATAAGATGGGAAGTAGGAATCAGCATGTTAATTTTTTTGGATTAACTTTAAGGGTCCTCCATCATCATTGTGAAATGTTTTGTTTGAATCCGAACTAATATTCAAAATGCGAATTTATTATTAAATGCAATTGATTCACGCACTACTCTTTGCAACGATCCATGACCTTCTTATGAGAAGTATAATAATGCATAGGTAATGCACTATGTATGAGGAAATTCTACATTTTAGAAGAAAAATGTCACTACAAGTTATTCCTTGGATCTCTTTGGTAATAATCTTTTTACTATTTCTATTAAACTTGCTTTTTAACTTTGTAATCTATCAAACATTTAGAAAGAAAAAATCATGATATATATATATATATGTGTGTGTATTATTCTGACAGGCTCTTTGTCGTTTTGTGAAGATTTGTATAACTCATATAGTCACCTTATATGCATTAGACTTTACCACAAGTAATGGTGGCCTTCTTGTTGTTTCTCTACAGCCAAACTGGCAACAACTCCCTTTGCACATGTGCACTTTGGAACACTTCCTTCCTTCTCTCCAACTATGACCGACATTTCACTAAACAAACACTATTTTTACTATTTCACACACACACACACATAAAGATGCTATGTATACTATGCCCTGTTTTTTTGGTTCCATTTTGATTTGATATAAAATTTTAGATGAAACCTATTTAAAAAGTTTGAGTATTACCACATCATTATCATTACAAGTAATTAATTGCAAACCATTAATAGTTAACAATGACACTATCTTATTCTAAGTAAGAGAATATAGTAAGATGAAAATCGTAAGTTATATCCAAACCTATAATATTCAATCTTTATTCGAAATTATAGATTTAAAAAAGTAAAAAAATTCCAATATAAAAGGTAAAGTCCTATTTTAAAATGTTCCCAAAAAGAAACAACAAATCTAAGAGGGAATATAATATAAGTGTGTGAGGTGAAAAAAGATTCCAATTATTCAATAGATGGCCACCGCTGAGCCTCACATGGCTGATCATCTTTTTATTCAGATTAGTCAAATGGATTTACAATAGTTAGCTGATTCCCCATAAATAAAATTTACTGAGGAAAAATATGACCAAAAGCCTCCATCAAAAGGCGGAGGAGACTTAGCATTGTGTTTCTTTTGGTCTCCTATCCAGTGAACAACATTTGTCTTTTTTCCCCTTTTATTTGGTTCTAAAAACTTCTTCCTTTTCTCTTGTATTTTGTTCTCTGGCACCATTTGCTATGTCTTATCAAGAAAAATATTTATTATAAAGGTGATTCTTGGTATTTTGACTATATTCCTGTGGGCTATGAGTAGTAAGAATTCTCAAGAATGAGACCATATAATATATATATATATATATATTATTTTTTTTTTCTGGATAAGTTTTCTCCACCTTTTCTTGTTTTATGTATTGCCAAGAATTTGGATTGGCAAAATTTGGTCAAATTCAATGTTGCTTATATCTAGGGCAAAATGAATATTTCTCTTCATCTTACCAATTATTGTGCAAGAAGAGCACCAAGCAAACATAAAACACTTTGTTGACATCATTTTTTATTTAAAAAATCTAATTGATTGAAAATTATTCATTTGATTCATAGTATTTATGGAGATACAATTACTTTAAGTCAATTATTGCATAATACAATACTATATATTATTAAATTAAAAAAAATAAATCACACTTCTAAACGAAAACTATAGCATTTGTCTCGAAATGAGGTCATGAATTTAAGTATCTCAAATTAATATCAAAATTTCTAACATGTATTATTAATACCATTTTGTAAGTAAAAAAAATGTAATTAACTTAGAACAACATGGCGCACAGTACTTACGGGGCACAACTACCTTATTACATCTATTTCGACTCACATAGTACAATGCCTTGCGTCATGTAGCACTTACGCAATAGTTATGAATTTTGATCAAATGATAAACGTTTAATTCTAACTAAATAAAATTATGTGCAATAATTGTAAATTTTGACAAAATGGTAGACCATGGATTGTAACACTTTCTCTCTACGAATATTGTTTGGGAAAAATCCTTTAAAATTATTAAATACAATCATATTCACATAGTAATCTATCACTAAAATTTTTTTCCCTTGTAACGTTGTTTTACCTTTCTAGGATACTTCCTATACTGTACATAGGAAATTTATTGTTTGCAATGTATTTCTAAATGGCCCAAAAATAGTAGATGGTTTAAGTTCTCTAAAAACTTCATTTCAAACTAGTAAAAAAAGGTTGGCAAGAAATTGTAACTTATGTATTAGAAGTAGAAGACAAGCTTCGCCAGATGGATTTAGCTGTCTCAAAACTTCAACTAGAACCAGACTTCGAAAGGGTATTAATTCAGCCAGACTCAGTCCAAAGTGTCACAAGAGATTATAAATACTGCAAGTCTGCAACTCATAAGAAATTTAAAGGAAAAAAGAGACAAAAATCTAAGGAAACAAAAAAAAAAGGAAAAGGAAAACCGCATTACCATGTTTTTCTTTTTCCACTGCCCTCAATCAACACTATGAAACTATATGCATGCCAAAATATAACTGAGCACGAGGGAACGCAAGTGGAATTTGGCCCAATGGCACAAATCTCACACACAAAGTGTGAAGTCAAAGTTCAAACTTAAAGAATTTCCTAACACATATGTACAATATATATATATATATATATCAAATAGAGTATTTCATCACCCATAAGAATGAAAAAGAACAAGACAAAAGGTCATCATATGAACCACAAACCACATATGAATTCTTTCTTATTGGTTGTTATTTCACAAAGAATAGAAAAAGAAAACACCCATGCACGAACATGATAGAAATTATTCCACTATCACTATGCAGGTCAGAAATAAAGAAATGACTGTAGGCAATGAACAATAAAGAAAATGGAATAATTTTAGTGACAGACAACCTGCGGCCTAACTACCACATTCACAAAACATGCATTAGATATACCTAGTCCAATAGACAACAAGAGGTTAAACTAGATTCAATCAAGCTACACTTGAAAGACTATGGATTTTCATAAAGCTCATTTAACAATCAAATTAATTGGAATAGGCAAAAAAAGGGTTGATTAAAACGTGTAAAGAAGAGTTCCTTTTTCCAACTTTTATTCCTGGCAAAGAAGCACACCAAGACTCGACGACAGCTCTTCTATGCATGTTACCAAACCGAAACTTGAATAGCTGCTTAGAGATCAGAACTTTGATTAGTTGATAGATAGCTGAGGGAAATAACAAAGATCCAGCCAGCAGGGAGCGTCTAGTCAATTGACTTAAACAGTTAACATAACCATCAGCAAAAGAGAAAGGTTTGATGAACTGACAAAGGTAGCAATATTTGCATCTACATAGTTTAAATAATATAGGAATGAGATAAAATATTTTCACTTCTATTCCTTTTCTTTCTTTAGAACATCATTTTTACCATTGCCATGGCAAAATGTTATACAATAGCTGCTATAATATACATGTATTGGAACAATAAAATTCTGCATATCCAAATGGTAAATACTGTTCTTTCCAGCCAGAACTCAATGACTGTGATTGATAAATCATACTAGTTTACTATCTTGAGATTTTGTTGATAAATTGAGATTATTAAAAGAAGATGAAAACATCTCATACGACCTCCTCCACTAGGTCTAAAATTAGTGAAACGACAAAATTAATAAACCAAATAATCCAAAATCTACTCAAAATCATCATCATCATCATTTATGTAAGCAGGTGACAATCGAGTTGAAGGTATTTGAATGCCAGGGGAGATTTTAGGTGATAGTGTGGCAGGAGTTTTACCTTCTAAAGTTCTCATCAATTTTGCATTTGGCTCTGGCTGAGGCTCCAAATTGAATGAATTTCTTACAGAATCTTTATTGAGAGATATAGGTGGCAATGGTTTTTTATGCTTATATGACAATACTGCTTGCCGGGAGAGAACTTTTCCAATATTTGTGTGGTTTTTATTATCATCCACCTCCTCTTTCTTTGGTCTGACAGTTGATTCGACAGGGACAAGCTTCCCTCCTACTTGATTTGTAAAAACAAATGAAACCTACAGTTATGTAAAACAAAATTCTACTTAACACCCAGTAGGCATAAACAACAAACAGCAAAAGGACCTCTGTTTCCCCACTGCAGTAAAAGTAGGCTTGCTTCAAATTTCAAATACAGATAGCTCTTTGAGGGAAAGGAAAGGCAGTTGTGAAACAAATTCTTACTTTACTACACCGTAGATTGAAGGATCCAGGAAATTTGAATAAATGTTAGAATCCACATTTTTGGAGTTTGGAGAAACAAAAACTTGAAGAACAATTCATACTTCATAGAAAGAGGCTTAACTCCGGATTAAATAAGGTGAAAACCAAAAACCTAAGGTTAAGGGACAAGCGAAATAGAAATGCCAGTAGGATAGGTTCTTGTGCAAACAAGGAATTATCTAATTACTATGCAGAATATTTGATTTAAAATTTTAGAGGAAAACAGAGACACACACATGAATTTTCAAATTATCTTAGTTTAAAGTTCCAAGTATCATCAAATCCTCATTCTTTCTCAAAACCAATAATGTATGGCAGCTGTCACTTCCATGTAAATCATGAGAGAGAAAAATGTAATTTGAATAAAGAAAGAAAGAAAGAAAGGTGAAGGCTCACAAGGCAAAGTCATACAATGTGGTATTTTAAGAAGTAGTGGGGTGAATTAAATCAAATAATGGTATTAATATCACAACATTTATGATTTCATTATATTTTCATTTCCACTTGGTTCTTTAACCAACTGCAGAAAGATGAATACAACCGTTGCTGGTCATCCACACATTCTCCTCTCAAGAGGAAAAAGACTGCATTTAAGAGGAAAATGAAAGGAAAAAACTAAAATGCAATTGGCATTGGCAAAGATGATGCATATTAAAATCAGGACTTAGAACTGTGGATTTCTAAATTTGATCTTGTTTATAATGGATTATCTCTAACGCCATCAAATGCTTACATGTGATGAACAAGCAAATGAAGCAGGCATGCACCTTGAGAAAAGATAAAGCAGAAAGCACTTTGCTTTCATTTAAGAGGAAAATCAAAGGAAAGGAGTAAAACGCAATTGGCAAAGATGATGCATATTAAAATCAGGACTTAGAACTGTGGATTTCTAAATTTGATCTTGTTTATCATGGATTATCTCTAATGCCATCAAATTCTTACATGTGATGAACAAGTAAATGAAGCAGTCATGCACCTCGAGAAAAGATAAAGCAGAAAGCACTTTGCTTGAAATTATTACCTCATCTCCTGCTGAAGCCTGAAGTATGCAATCAGGTACAGATGATGGAAAATGATGATGCCCCCAGTTAGCTAGATCCTCCTCCTTCGGAGCTCCAACCTTCAAACAATAAGTTCGTAAGCAAAAGAGCATAGTCTATTCCCAAATATCCTCATATTGTGACATTGACTAACCTGTTTCTCATGGCTTTTTAAATTGCCAAAGCACCCAGCAATGGCTGCAAATCCCCCTATATCCTCTTCATCAGGCTGGCAGCTCTCATCAGTATAATTAGATTCAAAACTGCTATCTAGCTTCATTTCACCTTTACAACGGTTGCAGCACATCTTCTCATGAATTTCCGAACTACATAGATAATTGCTAGTGAGTAGGAAGGACATTCACTAATACAAACAGAGTGCTGATTTCTGCAGTCCATATAGTTTTGTACAATAAATTTCTTTGTGCATTTCATACAATAAAAATGAAGTGCAAGAGGAATAAAAAAGAAGTGCGAAAATTAGCACCCTGCAAAAAGAAAGAGGTAGAATGAAAAGCTAAAAGCCAAGGGCATTGCGTTTTCATTTTTATTGAAAGCTAAAACAGTTTGTATCAATTTCACTCAATGTTTTACTATTCATGAACGCCAAAGCTTTGGAGATCCACATAAAGGTATTATAACAAACCATTAGAGGATGCGATTGTGACTTTGGAACATCCATACCAGTCTAAGTGCAGATGTGATGCTCCCATGGACATTTGCGCAACTTCAATTATGCTGAAAAATGAAATTGTGATTGCTGTTTGCTGGGTGTTTAGTTTTGAAGGGGATTCATTCTGCCTTAACCTTTTTTTGGAAGTCATGATGTTCAATACTCTAGCAAAATTAAATCAAGACACATAGAACTACCCATATACACATACGATCAATTTAAAAAGAAAAAGAGAGAAAAAATCATGATGTTCAATACCATAACAAAATTAAATCAAGAAATCAGCACACTAATGCATTCATCATGAACAAGTTTATGGCAACTTTTTATGAACATCATATAATTAGCAGAAAATTTTATACAATGGCGCACCTCACACTCTCATGAAATGTGAACAAGTCACGCAGATCTTCTGTTGAAAGGAGATTTCCCTGTGATGAGAACTTCATGTAATGTACACATGATTAAGAACAGATTCTATGGAAATTACAGAAATGAAAGAAGTACCTTCTCCGAATCTCCATGCTCTTGCTGAATAACTTTTTGGAGTCCTTCTTTTGACATCTGACGCTGGTATACCTACACAAAAATTTATAACATTCTACAATTGCTTAAAGAGAAGTACAGGCAGGGAAGCAAATGCATAAAGAATTTACTGTGTCAAACCTTTTCTTCAATGGTTCCAGTACTCAAAAATCTATAGATGAAGACTCTCTTCTTCTGTCCATCCCTCCAGACCCTTGCTGCAGCCTGCGAAGTTCAGAAAATTGGAGCATAAAAACTTCTAATATATTCCTAATGGTTTGTATAATTCCATACTTTGTACAGCCTTGAAATCAACTGATAATCTTTTATATAAAAGAATGAATTACTTGTTTATCATTTGCTGGATTCCAATCAGGATCAAACAGAACCAGTCGATTTCCTCCAATTAAATTGAGGCCACAACCTCCGGCTTTGCTACTTAACAAAAATGCAAACTCATCCTGAAAAACTTTATTAGTTTACTCCAGTGAAGGCAACATTCATACTACAAGGATAATATTCATTAAGACAAAAATCACGTACCTTTGATGGATCATTGAAACGATTAACCAACTTTTGTCTTTTGTTGATTGATGTGGTCCCATCAAGTCTTAAAAAAGGGTATCTTCTTTCACGACATAATTGAGCAAAAAGGTCCAATGTCTGAAAAAGGAGAAAAGACACAAAATAGTCACACTTCAAGGAGACAAAGGACTGAGTAGTTCTTAAAGAAGGATCTGCTTATAACTAGAAGACACAGTAGACATAGTGAATGCCTTGAACAGCCATAAAAAGGTTTGACAAGCACCAGAGGCCCACTCATGCTAATAGACTATAAATCCTAAAGTTCTTCCATGTCAAGAGCATACACCAATGAAAAACATACATTCGACAAGATCTAGAACAAAAAAATTCATATGCCCATGCTGCTAAAACTCAATGTAAGACAGTAATCAATTTGCAACAAGATACATCAACCTAAGTAGCAGAAATTAAAAGATCTGTAATAAATTTAATATATTCTTGTAATGCACTTAATAATTAAGACATTTTGCATGATTACATTAAACAGATCAAATAAGCCGTCCCAATCTGTTTTAACTTTTCCGAAGAGTAGTCTTCTGCATTTTATATCACCAAAGGTGTGTATAATTACTCAAAACCATTTCCATATAAAAGAGGAAATTAAGGGAACAGTTGATTAAAAGATTCATTTCCTGTAAATTGCTGAGTATAGAGGCCAAAAGGTAAGCCTCATCAAAGTACAGATTTAACACAAGACTAAGGGCCCGTTTGGATTTATTTTCAAACCCCATTTTCAGAAATTGTATTATTCTAAAAATAAAAGACATCACTTGTTACACATTTCCACCCAACATCATTCTCATTTTCATTTTCAAAATACATTCTCCAATAACCTATATATCTTTTCCCAATAATCTATATATCTTCTCTCTTCATTCCATTATTTCTATTTCTCTCAACCTACAACCTATTAAAACCAACATAATCATTACATTTTCAAACACATTTTCATTTTCACATCACATCACATAACAAATTTTCACCATTTTAGAAATGCTGGAAACTGGAAATGGAAATGAAAATAAATCCAAACGGGGGCTAAGACACTTGATCATAGTTTTTATATTTTAGATTTCTTTTTCCCTTCAATCCTAGAAGAAATCGCCAGGATTAGTATTATTTTCATAGATATAAAAATGCCTAAAATGCCAACATCCACTTTCTTGCATTTGAATGCAAAATCATTGGTAACTAGATGGAAATTTGACGTCAGAAAATGGTAAATGCTCGGCAGTCTTCGATGGAAAAATGATGCATGAATCATATCACATAAAGGATATCTACACCGCCAAAGTATTCAATCAACTAAAGTTCAAGATCCAGCACCTGCGTGTAATTTGAAACTAGAACAATCCTATCATCTGTTCTCTGACGGAGCTGAGCAAGTAATCGGGCTAAGACGTGCATTTTGCCTGATAGCTCAACCCATAACCCGTCACCACCAGTCCACGATCCAGATCTGACAGGCATTCGGGAACCGTTATTTAGAAGTAAGTACACGTGGTATTAAGTTCAGCCAAGGTGGAAAAAAGGAAAGAAGTTTGGGAATCAGGAAGTATCCACCTTCCAGAGAACATTTCCTGTGGGAAGAAACGCAGACAGTCTTCAAATCCTGATATTCCTGGACTCCCACTTTTTATCGTATCATATATTAGCTTCAATTTAAATTTGTCTGCCATTAGTAATTCAATAGCTACAACCAAATTGTAAAAGCCCAAAATAAAAGGTAAGCCTGATGTATTCATATGTATAGGGGTTGAGATCAGTGAAAAATTCGCAAATTCTTGCCACATTTTTCAGGGGAAAATTAAATCATCAGACAGATAGGATAAGACCATATGTGAGAAACAGAAAGTTTCCTCTAAACAAGATTACTTTACTCATTATTCACAGGATGTAATATTCGATGGCTCGTGCCTCGTGCTATGTAACTCAAAACTGTTACGTAGTGTCCAGATCAAATACAAGTCAGCTAATAAAATCCAACTGTATTATCTCCTCATAAAACAGAGAAGTATAGCTGATAAAGAAGAATGTTCTACGCTATAATTTGCTGCATCGTACATGACAGCAAGACAATAATAGTCCAGAAGGATATGGACATAAAAGGCCTAGGCATAACTAGTTTTTAAGTAGTTAAGAAGCTGGTCTTTAATGGTGAAACATGATTACATCCCCTTTCATCTTACAGTTGAAGAAAACCCAGTTCTACACTTGACATTTCACTGGCACTATAAAAATTTCCCATTCCATTCTACTGCATGAGTTTGAATATGTCAACATGATTTTTTTCTTACTTCTATATATAGCCACACACACTAACAACAACAACAAATGTCTTTGGAATCTACATGCAAATGCATTACCATTTTTCCTAGCACTTTTCATACTGAACTACCATTTAAAAAACTTAACCAATGATAATTCAGTATTTCATGTAAAGCAAAATGAACGCAATCTAGACTTTTCATCTTCTCTTTTGCAACAGGAAACCAATGTATCACAGAATCATCCACAAAAGACTAGTGATTCAGATGTGAATCAAATAATACCTGTAGCACAAAAATGTAAGGATGCAGATGCAATTTACTTTCCACTAACAAAAGCAAGGAAATCTAAAGAGCAATTACAAATCATAGATTCATCATCCTCCAATAACAGTATACCTTTGGGTGATTGCAGAGCTTCTTAAGAGCAGTTATATAAGCTAAGATTTTTGATTGTTTTGCTTCTTCTGAAATTGCCCGTTTGACCTGTGCTTGAAAGTTGTGAGAGATAGAAGTCTTTCTATAATACTTTGCCAAGAAAAAAACAGCTTATTCAGACTGCAAGCATAGTCATATAAATGAAATTAAGTATTACATTTTTTGAATGAATAAAATGGTTGTACAGCTCAGATTGGAGAGGCGTCAACTTGCTGCAAACAACTTCGACTATCTGTAGAAAAGGAGCAATCTCTTAAAACTATCAGTATCAACACACCAAACTAAAGTTGTTTTAGATACGAAAAATGAGTTATGGAACTATAATGCTAACTGTTAATTAGAGGAATATAGAACATGTCTCAGGAATTCATTTTGGAAAAATTAAATTTTGTATAGGTCAAGAACTATAAAAGAATTCTAAGTCGTCCCAATCTAATCCCATGAGTGGGTGGGTTTTTTCATCAAAAAAGAATGCTGCATTTAGATGCCAAGAAGAATGACGAGAAGAACTTGATGTTGTCTTAAATAGGAATTTTTTATGTGCCAGTTAGATTTGCTCCAAAGTTAATATAATCCAGAAATCAGAATTACCAACGCATCCCAATAGTTTCAAATGTATCCCTGTCACCTTTGCTCCTTGATTGACATACACATATAATGGGGCCATCCAAGTTACAGAGTTAAGTAAATAAGGGTAGATAAGAAGTATTTTGTTACACCAAGTGAGATCAAAAGTATACAGCCTGGTTTATGAAGTTGGATAAAAATATAAGACGCAAGAAATAAACCAAAGTCAACCTTGATCGACTTGGGTATCTAGCCAGTCCATAAAAAAGTTAAAAACTAATTCAGATATATATCAAAGTAAAGAGGCATGCGGTGGATCCTCTAGACTTCCAATACTTAAAATGCTGTAAGAGACAGGAGACAAGATTTTAGTTCCACATGGTATACACAGTAGTTGATTTTCTTTCTTGTTCTATATAGACATCATTATTAATAATTATATTCTGTGTCAAAAAAGTCATTTGATCCTTGCATTCACAGCAAACATTTGAAAGGAAAACATGATATTTTATCCACACTTTAGTGTTGAACACACAAATTCTTCAACAAGTAGACTTCATGAGGGCATGCCACCTCTTGACCAATCTGTGATAAGTCAGGCATCTTACAACTGAAATGCTATCATGTGGAACTATACATTTCCCATTATGTTATTTGAAATCAAACCACCATATGGCGAAGCAAACAGAGAGAAGGTGAACAAACAAAATCATTAACAGTTGAAAAAGAAACATAAATGTGAAGCTTCAGGAAGAGTCAATTTACACATTGATGTCAAAACATCAACCTCAGGGCATTAGAATCCTAATCTTTTGAAGAAACAACCAAACTCAAGATAACAGATGATTTACTTAGCATCAAAACCTTGAAAGGCAGATTAAGACAATAGTATGCCAAAAGTCAAATGATATCACTTACTCAAATAAATCCAATAGCCCTAGTTCTACAGCATAGTACAAATTGTACTGCATGATGCTAAGAAATATAGAGGATACAAATTGAATTACCTTTGGTGGTAAGTGGTTAGATAGCAGTGTATTAGTCCTCCGCAATATAAACTGAAACATTAGCAATGAAATTTGTGAAAATTAAGTCCAATTTAAGTATCATACATGAACTCTAACGAACAAGAAATTCATAAGAAAATTAGAAAGCAATCCTAATATAACTTAATCAATATAGCCTTTTGAAGCTGACAAGAGTGAACCAGGCTCTGTCATAGAATATAGTGAAAATATAGTTACCTGATTTACTTTTCCACTTAGCTCTGCAGATCTCTCTGAACTGAGCCTCTTTTCTTCTTCAGTAGCTGTAGGCTCTCGACCACATATAATTGGCATCTTTAGGAAGTATAGAGAACAATCAATAATAGAAATAATGCATGCCGCATACTGCTGAGGAAAAATTAGACTTAACAATGGTACATTTTATATCCCTGGCTGACATTTTAATTCTATCTCTGTTGTTCATAGACATAACACTAACTAACAGAGTTGAAAGTTGGTAATTATAGCATCATTATCTTCCTTAATTCTCAAATTATAGGAACTTAGCGCACCTCGTAATAACGCCGAAAATATGCAGCATCTCCCAATACTCCAGGATTTGTGAAATTAACCATGGCATAGAACTCTTCTAGATCATTCTAAGTATGAACACAGAATAATGGATCATTCCAATAATTTGACAGAAGAATACTATGAGAAAGGATGTTAGTTATGAAGATGCTAAAGTTGTTCTTACCTGCATTGGTGTCCCTGACAGCAAAATGCGGCGTTTGCAGGATAAAGCAGCTAATGCCTAGTCCATAAGTTAATGAAAGTAGTCATCAAGACCATGTCCAGGAGAAAGCTCAATGAAAGGATGTGATGTATCTTACTCGATTGGTCAATGTTTGATCGTTCTTTAATCTGTGAGCCTCATCACATATAAGCAGGTCACAGGATCCACTTTGGTTGAATTTTAAAGAATGCATCCGAAATGTCTCATAGGAAACAATCAATACCTGTGAGATTATCCGTTGAATTAGGAGTAGTTGATAACTAATTCAGATGCTACCAGAAAATCACCTGAAAAGGGCTGCAAGAACTAGTGAAACTGTCAATGCCAGAGACAACGTCTTCTCGAGTACTCTCACAAAGTGCAACAAGCTTCACTCTTTCCCCAACCCATTTCTTGATTTCAGCTTCCCAGTTACTCACTAGACTGGTAGGAGTTACAATTATTGCTTTTTTAACCATTGGTTTGTCGTCAAATCCCTGTCGTAGAAGAGTGTAAAGTAGTGTGATTGACTGCAAGGTTTTCCCCAACCTGAATGAGAACAACCCAAAAATAATTGCAATGTCAAAGACATGGGATGTAAGATGCAAGCACTTTCTTCTTTATTTTAGAAACTGAGCAAAAAAACATTATCAGCAGGTTAAGAATTTTACCCCATATCATCAGCCAAAATGCAACCATTTATGTTGGCAGCACTGAGCATACCAGAAACACAATCAAACATGAATTGCACCCCTTCTCTGCAAGTGAAATCAAGGGAACCTTCAACTCAAGTCATCTAGTAAAATCATCAGATTATGTTATCCTTATTGTTGCAACTTAGATTTAAGATTCAAGATCCTAAAAGGAACCATCAACCAGCTGTAAATACTAAAAATGATCAATAGCAGGCCAAGTACCTTGGGATTGATAATACCTAAAGTAAGCATTAAAACCTCTGAAGTTATATTATATCTCCTTGTACATCATGGACAAAAATACTTTTCAAATCTTAACTTACATATTCAGGCAGAGAACCTATCAAACTATTAAACTACGTCAAGTTGTACCTTTGATGGGGCCGGAGAAATTTCACAAGCACAGGATCTACAACAATAGATGTGAAATCACTCTCTCCCTCTTTGGATTCTTCCCGCTGCCATAACACCAGAGGCTCAATTCCTGGAGGGAGTGATATGCAATCATCTGGATCATCATTCTCAATGGTGGTTGGAGAATTAAACCTGTTTGTAATGTTGAGCAATGCAGGCCTCGTGGAACCCCATGGCACAAACCTCTTACGAGCCCAAAGCCGTCGTGCCAGCCGCTCTTTGTTGTCAGAGTAACCACTGGAAGAGGGAGGCTTGAATGGCTTCCTTAAGGTGGCCTCTGCATCTATTACGGAATATACTCGAGGAAATAGCGATTGCCGTTTCACTTCTAGGTTCCCCCTGATTTGGAAACACCATACTTTTAACTCGTTAAACAGATATCAGAGTGAAACCCGACAAAAACTAATGTTCTCGCGACACCAAATTACAGCATTTTCTTGTTAGAAACCTGATATTAAATTCCAGCCACACTACCACGAAACCTTACTGGACGTAATTACTAAAAATTAAATCGGAAGCGATAAACCCTAACTTTTTAAACAAACCCAATCGCCTACTCATCCGCACCAAAGAGGGGTAAAAAACAATAAGAATAATCATCACCTTACAGACTATTAGCTCAGAAAACTCAAATGCTGCTGAGACCAATTACTAATAATCAAAAATTACAAAATAATATTAAAGCAAACAAACCTTACAAGGGCGGCTACGTTTTGCGACTCACGTTCGTGGTTCCGCTGCGGAGCTGAACGCGGCACTTCATCGTCGTCGTTATCGCCTTCGGAGCAGTCGGACTCGAATATGGATTGGGGTGAAAGATCGTAATCGGGTTCGGACCCCGTTGAATCACTGGAACGCGACACAGATTCGTCTTCGTCGTCCATTTTCTCTATTTTGGCCCCGTTGTGTTTCTACTGGCGCTGTTCTCCTCTCTGTCTGCTTTTAAATTCACAAAAACTTGGCGGTAAAGTTGGAAATACCCAAAGTTGCCTTGATTCTTTTTTGCCCATTGATTTGTTGTCGTCGAAAAACCCCTCCAATTTTAACGTTAAACTCTTTTAATTATTAAAAGATAAATAAATTATAGCATTTATAGTTTTTTCTTTCTAGAAAGAGGCTCGTGGCCTTAATGTATGATTGTGATTGACATATAATTGGAGTATCATTTTAAATATTATAATTTCAAGAGAAGCATCTCTTCTTTGTATTTTGATGAAATGAGATTTAGGGTACGTTTGTTTTCATTTTTTAGTGAAAAATGCATAGTAAAAAATTAGTTAAAATAATTGTTATAGAAAATAGAATTGTATCTGGATATGTTATTTGAAATTATAGGTTCATATATATGTGAAATTAGATGTATTTAGATGTTGGGTGTTTTTGTATTAAAAGGAAAAAAGTTTTTGAATTTGAATTTATAATGTGATATGTATTTGTTTGAAAAAATAATATAAAATAATATTTTTGTGGTGAATAATGGTTGAAAAGTATTGAGAAGATAAAAAAATAGATATAGGTAATAATAAGAAGGAAATATGTATGAAAATGGAGAGACAATGTAAAAATAAATGTTTTGAGAATGAAAATGTATGAGAAAATGATATAAAAATTGATAGTTTTCTATTTTCATTTTGACAAGAAAATGAAAATAGTCTAAGAAAATGAAAACAAGCGGTCCTTTACAACCTATTTGGTTTTATTTCCACAACCCCTTTTCATTTTCATCAAAAAATAAAAATTTAAAATTATCACTTTCTCTTTATTTTCTATCAAACTATTTATATTTTCATTTTCGAACTATTTTTAAGCCTACCCTATCATCTTATTATTATATCAACCAAATTAAAACTTGATTTGACATAAAGTATTAACTATTATTTTAAAATTAATAAAATATACATATAATTTTAAAAAATAAATCTTCTTAAACATAAAAAAAAATATAAATCAACCATATTTTCAATTCAATACATATTTTAATCATTGCTTTCTAACAAATTATCCAAACACATTTTTATTTCCATTTCAAATCTATAACTAACATTTTAATTTTTATAAATAATTATAAACTGAAAATGACTCTAAAAATAAAACCGGACCTTTAGTTGTTAGAGTTGCTAAATTCCATTTTTCCATCTAGAGGTGGTGATGTTACTTTAAATTGTCACTCCAAAGTTGTGTTATTTAATATTGTATTATACTATTTATCTCAAAGTCTAAATCATTGTATATAAGTAAGATTTGAATACTTTTTAAAAATGTTTTGTGGATAACAGTCTAAAAATAATTATATTTTGTTTCTAACTCGTTGGCAAATTCAAACAGTCTAACTTTCGAATTTTGATAAAAATAAAAAAATAAAAATGGGGACGATTTATATATCACACTTGTTTTCATGAGATGAACTTGTCCCTTTAGGTTTTGATTTAATTTGTTAGACCGGATGAGGAATAACTGATGGAAATTGAGATAAAATGAGTGATAAATTAAGTAATCAAACAAATATCATGTATGTTTTGTCTAATTATTCAAATGATATATTATAAACATTATATGTATTCTTTGGGGGACTATTACATTTCATAGACACTAAGCATAAGGCTAAAATGTCTACTTTTGTGGGTATACTATTATTTCAATAGAAGTTGCTACTAAAATTTAAGCTAATGGTACAAATAAAACAAAAATGTTGAGTTTATTTAAATAAATGTTATTTATGTACACATTTAAATAGTTTGATTGAACTTTATTCACCATCTATGATAATAGGCGATTTTATGATTTCATATTTACATAGTTTTTCAAGTGATAATTATCATTCAATTTATTTTTTATTTAATTAATAGATCTAAATATCTATATAGTTTTCCCTATTGATAACTATCCATCAAATTGATTTTTATTTAATTATTAGAATTATGTGGATGTATGCATAAATTTAATAAATCAAATGATAATCCATTGGCAAAATAAATTCTTACTATTCTAGATTATTTCTTAAAAAAAAAATCAATGGGGACTTTTAAGAATTATATGCCCAATTTAGATATTTTATATTTATTAGTAATGAATATATGGAGTTAGATAAAAGCATCCCCCATTGTTTCACATTTTCTAAGTGGGATGTCTTATCATAGAATGAACAACTTTTATATCAAGCACAATTATTATTATAAATTTTTATTACTTAAAGTATGTGTATTACTAAATTAGATATAATAATATGTCCAACTTAATAACCCAAAATAAATAAGAAGTTGATAACATATGGGGACTCAACGGCCGCTTGAAACTTTTATTATTTCAAATATATTCGAAATTCTTTTGCTTTAAGTTGTATTAATGTTTTTAAAATTATTTTCTAATGTCCTGCGACTTTCTTGTTAATATAAAATAGCATTTTTAGCCAATTTCATAATTTTTGTAGTGGCACATTTTTATGCCCATATAACACCCATATATAATATTGATTTTTCTGGGCAAAAATTCAAATTTTTTTAAAATATATTTTTAAAATATTTATTTTTAAAGTGATAAGTCAATAGCTGCTAAACCCGAATTACAGGTCCGGATACAAATGCACAGTACCCACAGCCCACCCAGCACTGCCTTCATCCGATGCGCGCAGTAGGGTTTATCACTCTTTCAACAAGGGTTTAATCGTTCATTTGTACAGCAACAAAAATGGCGTCGCCTCTATCGTCAATTCTCAGAGCTCGATTCTCCTTCACCACAGCCTCTTCTCTTGGCAAGGTACGCCCTTCTCTCCTCTTCATTTCAGTTCCCAGAACCCTAAACCCAAACCCCTCTTTCACCGCTATCAGAACCCTCTCGACCTCCGCGATTCCGGACAATTTCCAGAGGCCAAATCCTCAGCCCTCGACTCCTTCTTTCGAATTCAATCAGAATCCGGATTATCAGTGGCCCCTGCGGAACAGTGATTTCGGAAACCATCTTAATCAGAGAAACGGTAATTTCCAGAATCAGGGTTATAATAGTGGTTATAACAGTAGCGGGGTGAATCAGAGTTACCCGAATCAAGGAAGTTTGAATTCGAGTCAGGGTGATTTTCTACGAGGAGGAACAAACCCTGGTCCTAATTTTCCCAATCAGGGTTTTCGGCAGAACCAGAATTACCCCCCTTCTCATGGAAACGTTAATAATTCGGGTAATAATCAAAATCAAGGATACGGGTGGAATCCAGCTCCAAATTTGGATAGGAATTATGCTCCCCAAGGAGGGTTTCAGAACCGGGCTTATCCGCCGAACCCTAACCAGGACCAGAATTATCCAAGCGGAGGTGTGAATCAGTGGAAGAATGACTATAATCAAAATCCGAATCCAGGTCACCCGCAACAACAAAACCAGAATCAGTGGGCACCATATGGGCACGCTGTTGTAAATAACCAGCTTCAGAATCGAGGTCCGGTCATGAGTGATCAGGCTCCGGGTGCCAGTGGGCCACCTGATGTTGTCGACCTACTGAGTTTGTGCCGAGATGGTAAAGTCAAGGAAGTGATTGAACACATGGACCAGGGGGTGCGTGCAAATGCCGAGTGTTTTAGCTTGCTCTTTCGGTTGTGTGGGAATTCAAAGAAATTTGAGGATGCAAAGAAAGTGCATGACTACTTCTTGAGGTCGACTTTTAGGAGTGATCTACAATTGAATAATAAGGTGCTTGAGATGTACTCAGAGTGTGGAAGTATGACGGATGCACGAAGAGTTTTTGATCATATGCCTGATAGGAATATGGATTCTTGGCACTTGATGATTAATGGGTATGCGGTTAATGGGCTGGGCGATGATGGGTTGGCATTGTTTGAGCAGATGAGGAAGTTGGGTTTACCAACAAATGAGCAAACTTTTCTTGCTGTCTTTGAAGCTTGTGCTAGCGCTGAAGCTATTGAAGAGGCATTTATCCATTTTGAGTCAATGAAGAATGATTATGGAATTTCTCCTGGGATTGAACATTATTTGGGACTATTAGGTGTCCTTGGGAAGTCCGGGCATCTTGCTGAGGCAGAGGCATACATTGAAACTCTTCCATTTGAACCCACAGCTGTTGTTTGGGAGGCATTGATGAACTATGCTCGTATACATGGTGATATTGACCTTGAAGATCGAGCTGAGGAGTTGATGGTTAGTCTCGATCCTTCAAAGGCTGCCACAAACAAAATTCCCACTCCTCCCCAAAAGAAGCAATCTGGGATCAACATGCTTGTGGGGAGGAACCGGATACCAGAATTCCGTAACCCTATCCTCTACAAGGATGATGAGAAGTTGAGGGCTGCCAAGAAAGAGCAAGCTTATGTGCCTGACACTAGATATGTTCTTCATGACATTGATCAGGAGGCGAAGGAGCAGGCGCTGCTCTACCACAGCGAGCGTTTAGCAATTGCTTATGGTCTCATTAGTACTCCAGCTAGGACGCCTCTGCGAATCATTAAGAACTTGCGTGTCTGTGGTGATTGTCACAATGCTATCAAGATCATGTCCAGAATCGTCGGGAGAGAGTTAATTGTCAGAGACAACAAACGGTTTCATCATTTCAAGGATGGCAAATGCTCCTGTAATGACTATTGGTGAGTTCCCTATGATCAATATGATGATATATGACTTGATGGTTATGCATTTGAGATGGTAAGGAATCTGTTCTTCTATGACAACTAGCATGATAACATCTAGATTTACATGCCTATTCTAGAGATGACAAATTATTCCATCATTCCGGATATTGTAGCAAAATTATTGTAGTTCTTATCATCTCCTGCCAGTCAGCAAAGATATTCAAATCTAGTTTAGTTTGTGAGGTGCCTACTATACGTTGATTCTGAATATCTGGGATGACACTGCTGCAGAAGGATGTTTAAGTTATTATCCATGCAAATATTCTAATGTAATTTCCTGATTCCTCTTTCTTCATGTTAACTACCTTTTCATTATGTTGACTCATCCATACTACAGGGGAATCTTTATCTTGCCATATCAAATTCAATAAACTGATCATTTGCCAGAAGTGAATTAGCACATAAGGCATCTGTCATTCTAGTTTGTGGGTACACAAATACTAGTATAAAAACAAATACTTAATACACACTGTATTTTCGTACTGATCAGTGGACTAGACTCACATCCATTGCCACTATATAATCATGTTTCTTGTCATCATAGTCATGAATTCATCTGAGTCTATTACACCATCCCCATTGGTGTCCACAGCTCGCACCATTTTCCGGCAGTCTTGCAGGCTGCACTTTTCTCCAAGCTTGTGCAGCAACTCGTACACTTCTTCTACCGTTATTTTGCCATCATTATCTTTGTCAAAGGCCTGGAAAGCATGCTGCAAATCCGCTGTCTTTACCCCTCCTTCCTTCTTCTGTACTTCAACAAACTCGTTGAAATCAATGAATCCATCACCATCCAAATCTGCAACCTCAAATATCTTCTGCACTTCCTTAGTGAGGAAGTTTCCTTTCCCAATTGCCCTCAAGACAGCCTTGTACTCCTCGGGAGATATTTTGCCATCTTTATTGGAATCAAATTTGTTGAATACTTGCATTAGCTCTTCTATGCTTGGCGAGTAAATGGACAATATGCCAGAGTTCTGTCTGTCTCTTGAAAACATTCTTGAAGGTTTCTTCAAGAATTTCCTCCTTGAAAGGTTGTACTGCATATCGAGAAAGCTAAACCTTGACATCCTTTCTACTTGCTCTTTGGGGAAGAAAGTCCCAAAGCAGGCTCAGTTCCAGGTTTGAGACAACCCCAAGAACTCAAATATATGGTTGGAGATATTCTGATGCTTAACCGATAACACAGAATAACTTCGTTCCTGGACGACTTGCAAACCACATAATCAATATTCTTTTTTGAGTAATTGAGATAAGAGGAATAAAGTGCAGAGGCTGATTCACGACGTGGAGAACATTAAAAAGCGAAGTATAGATTCTTATTCTGGGGCTATATTTGAATTAATACGATGAGCTACAATGATGTTAAAAGTACAATGATGGTAAAGTACGAGAAGTACATATTCAAGAATGTTTCCTTGGAAGGGAATCGTGGGGTTAGACATAAAGTAAGCGCATGCATTTTTCAATAGAGGTCAAGGTGGCTTTCCATTAATCAAGTCTTCCATTACACCGATATCATTGCGCGCTGTTATCATTTGCACATATACTGCAATAGAAATGTTAAGGTTGAAACTTCCAACACAAACTTTACGTGTGAAACTTATACCATTTAACCAACTGCCATTGATAAGGTTGTAAATAGATATTTGAAAATTTGTTTATCATTTGCATTCATATTTGTTTATACAAAATTTATCTGCATCCGTTTAAATCAAAATTTATTCGTATTTGATTAGTAGATATCCGATAATAAATAGATACAGATATAGTAAATGCATATCCGATCTGTTTAATATCTCACTTCGAATACATATTTATTAAATAATATGTTATTTATATTTTTAATAAAAATCTCATAATTCATATATGTATATGTATAAATTATAATTGAAGAATTGGGAAGAAAAAAGAATAAATCTAAAAAATTATTGTAATGTAGAGAAAAATTTAAAGAATAAAGTTAATCAAAACAATCATTGTTAGTTGACTTTATAATTAATATACTTAATGCCATTATTAGTATTAATAAATACTAATAATCAATTATAAAGTCAATTATTAATTATAAATTATTATATATGTTTGATTGCTTTTTTTAATGAAATGATATAGTTCCTTCTATTAATTAAAACATGAATTTGTTATAAGTTCATAGATTACGTATTTAAATATTTGTAAGTAGACATCTAAATAATTATCATCGAATATGAATATAAAAAAATAATTTCAGTACGGATAAGTTTAATAAAATATGAATAAATCTGAATAATTATAATTGAATACGGATATATCCGAATTCGACCGATACGTGACAGATATGAATTCGGATATCATTTTTTAACATCCATTAAATCCGTATCCATATTTGAATATTTAAAAAATTAAATAAATATAAATATGAAAATAATATATCCAATTAGTTTAATATCTATTTACACCCTAGCCACTAGCAACTAGCAACTAGATGCCATGGGTTCATTATGATGCATTCTATCCCGATCTCTCGTATCACAAGTTAGTTCATAAGAAATTTCCTTTCCAAATTAGAACACTCCAGTGAAATAAGAATTATACCGATGCGAAGGCAAGGTATGCATTTGCAGATGGCTTCCTTTCCTCTTTTATCGAAGTAGCTGACTAAACCAGTTCCTTGGCAACTGCGACACTTCCCAGTCCATTCCTAAACCATTGGCTTGCAGTCCTGTAATTCCATATGATACAAATAAAACATTCTCACACAAATATCTCATACCAATTAGAAGAA
>JACGDI010003141.1:822167-837619 GCA_014898725.1 Jacaranda copaia
TTCATTTTCAGAACACATTTCCTAATAATTTATATATCTTCTCCCAATAATCTATATATTTTCTCTCTCTATTTCATTATTACTATCTTTCTTCACCTCCAACTTACTAAATCCAATGCAATCATTACCTTTTTAATAATATATCCAAATACAAACTTATTTTTACTAATTATTTTTTTAAATTTTGAAAATAATAGAAATAAAAAATGAGGATGAAAATAAAACCAAACGGGCCCTCTTTTACACAAAACTGGAGAAGCCAAATTTATTTCATAACCAGACCAGACAATCTAAAGGGATTCCACTCATTAACATTAGCACCCATTTATTCGCCGGTGCTGATTTGACAGAAACAATATTTTCAAATGATGATGAAGATTCATAAAATACAAATTTGTGGAATGAATTGCGATGCAGCAAGTCACCCTTGCTTTGTCTTCTCTAATAACTGAGCAAACTCTCATCTCTGGACTCGAACTATATTCCTATCCTTCAGAAGAAATGCAACATGCAGAAGAAAATCAACTTCTTTTATCAAGTTATCAACAGCAGTTCACGAGAAGCATTTCAACTTCAGAACAACATAATAAAGAGTAACCTGTATTTCAGGATTGCATTTAAGTCTCTTTATCAATTTCCTCCCGCGATACCGGGGAAGAATTCGGATAAGCTATGGGGAGAGGGAGCACATCGCCGTCATCAGTCAAATAGCTCTCGTCGCGACTACTTCTCAAACATTAATTTTCGTGTTTATGCTACGACTACTACTACTATTATTATTTGCAATGGCGGAGCCTATGCTATCCGGCGGACCATTTCCAATTCTGATGGCGGCGGCATCTGAAGCAGCTGGGAAGCCGGACAACGATCGAGGGAATTTGTTATCGGCGGCGGGGATGCGGCAGCGGAAGGCAGCGAAGGACGAGGAGAGACCGGGAAATGAGACAACTGGAGGCCTGGAATGGGGGAGAACTGGAGTAGGGTATATCGGCAACAATCCATATAAATTTGCCTCTTGGAAATACTCTTAGAGAGAGAATAAGTAGAATGGATTTGATGTGGCGGAGAGTGAGAATTCGCGAAAGGCACGGACAGTTCAGTACAGCTGCCAGAAAACAAGATTGATATCATGGGTACGTACTGCTTTCTAGGATGCGCCTTGGGGGTTCTGCACAAGCTTTTTTGACTTTGATTTTGCCATGTTTTTCTCATCCCTTATTAATTCATTTTATGCTGAAGGACTAATATGCTAAATTTACCTTTTGTTGAAAGCTGTCCATTCCGTTTTCTTGGCAGTAAAACTGTAATTCTTACATGAAATTTACATGCTTTGCATGTACTACTAAGTTAGTAAGTAGAATAACTGCTAATTGGCAAGGTATTTACCACTTATTCAAGCAGCCTGCAACTTCTTGTTTCTAACACAAAAACACTCTCAAAGAAAAGGAAAGAAACCTAGAACACTTAGCTTTATGTATCATGCAAAGCACCAATGTATTACAAACATATGCACAATCACAGTACAAAAGAAAAGAAAACCAAGTACAGAACCATTGCCTATATCTTCATTCCAACAGGCAAACTGCAACCTCTCGCTTCTGTCCTTTCATGTCCGAGACAGAATCGAACAATCTTGTAATCTACAACAGTAACTTCTGATGCTTCTTTTCTTCATTTGCTCCTCAGTGTCATTTATCCTCTTTGCCTAAGACAGCCTAAACCACAAAACATCCTCTCTGTCAGATAGGTTTCAGCTAACGTTTCTAGTTCAGAAGTAGTAAATTTCAGACACATTTATTATTCATAGGACTTAAGGTTATGGCTTAACCGAATGCTGACACCATCTTTCTTTGTCAGAGATTCCGGGATGCTACCATTGAGTTTGTTGTTCTGGAGAAATCTGTCGACCAAAATATGTTGTTAAAATTGTACTGTTGTGCATATAAGATCATTGTAGACTGATAGAAGTTATGCTTTAGGACGTACACTTCACGAAGATTTGGTAGTTCGGCCAGAGAACTAGGAACTGGTCCTTCAAACTGGTTGTTCTCTAAATGCCTTAATCCCAGATCAAAACCAAACAGAAGCTAAGGAATTTACTTGATCCATGTAAGTAATACGAAGTGAATAAAATAGGGTAATTCCTGGAGCTTACAGAGTTTGTAGAGATTTTAGTCCTCTCAAATCAGGTATAGTACCTGAAAATTTGTTGTCTCCAAGCAAACTGAGATAAAAAATCCAGTCATTACACTTTATGGGAAAGAAAACATGGTATTTATGTTGCTGAATATTAGGCATAAGGGAGTTACTTACAGATTCTTGAGTGCAGTCAGATTAGATAGACTTTCTGGCAGTGATCCAGACAATCCAAAGCCTGTCAGATTCCTACATGCATTTTAAACTAAGTGTGAAAAATCCTTACGCCCTAGGTCAAGGCAACGTTTAATACATCCTGATCCTGAATAATCGTTTGAAAAAGTTATTGTAAGAAGATGAGAGAACTTACAAAGAGAGAATTCGAAAAGGATCTGCCCTTGAGCATGAAACACCAGTCCAAGAATTCTGCCTCGGCAGGCATGGATCCCCTACCCAATCTTCAGGAGGATTGGCAATTTTTTTCCTCAGTTCTTCTATTACAACCACTGTCAAATATCCAAAAGTATATATAAACAAGGCAAGAAAAGTCAGAATCATACAACTAAAGAAGACAGAATCTTTTTAACGGAACTAAATTTTGGAAACAGGATACCATCTCTGGTGATGGTCTTTCCTCCAACAGCTAAAAGCTGAAAGATTTCACCAGCATTGATCAATGGCCCAACAGGTGTATCCCTACTCGGAACCAGGGAAATCTCTGTTTGTCCTGCAAGAGGCCATTCAGTCCCAACGACACTCAGGCCGCTAGAGGTGACATTTAGAGTTTGGTAGAATTTCTCTCCATTTACATGGATATCAAAGACTCTCCAGCTATATGGGCTTGGGGTCCGTGTGTCTTGAAAGTACAACGCTATGTAATAGAGTCCGCGAGAGACTGAAAATGGCGGCCAGTTGAGTGTGAGATTCTTCCCCCGGCTGGTTGTCAGTGCAGATGCAAAGGCCTTCTGTGGCGGGATGTTCCAAAAGTTTGAAGTTGTTACATTGGAATGGCTTGAGACGAAGGGGTTATCATCCTTGAAGGGGTGCCAGTAGCGATTGAAATTGTTGTCTGGATAACTGATATGATGTTCATTGTTTAATATCCTTTTCAGATACTAGAAGCGTTTCATATACTATTTATAACTTAAAACAAAGTTGGCCACATAATGCTCCAAGAATGAGTGAAAGCAACCATATTTCTGCTATTCTTTCTGCCTAATAATGCCTCCATTTGAGCCAAAACTAGACATGATCTCATATTTGAGTTGAACAGCTGATAATGATTCAATCAACCAAAACTTTTGCCCATCACAAAATTACATACTTATAGTTAAGAACACAAATATCTTGCTTGCATTTTCTACTTTTCTGCATTATCTTTTCATTGATCTCTTTCTCATTCAACTGACTTTTAACCAAATTATCTTCCTAAGAACACTCCTTTGCTGGAAACCAAAATATATAAGCAAGAATAGGTAAAAAATCTCATACCTAATGATGTCTCCTTCCGAGCCAAAACAACTTCTTGCAACAGTGACCAACATGTTCTTCTCAAAGTTGGTAGAATTGTAGACAGAAACATCAAGGTGATAGACTTCAAGAGAAGAAATAAAGGGACTTGAACCAGCAGCTGTATGCTGATTTCTCGCTAAACAAACACTCAGAAACTTGTTCTTAGCCACAACAATGGCCTCATAGTATGAAGACCCCCCATTCGCATAATCCTCCGTAGTATTCACAATGCTCCACTTTGTTCCATCAATGATCTGATCAAACACTGGCGGCTCATTCCCTCCATCAAACCCACCATAGAAATAGATCGTTTTTACGAGATATTTCCCTTCCTTGATCACAGGGAAGCTGTAACAATACTTTCTGGCCTTGGTATTGGGGAAAAACCTTAAAGTTTGTAATCTGGGCAATATGTCTGTTCTTTTTAAGGTTGTTTTATTGCCAGTTGATATGTAATTATCATCTGGGACATATTTGAGAGGCCCTTCCTGTGCATCTTCGCTGGAACCACAGTTTAGGAGGTAACCTGGAAAATTGAAAGCAAAGATTTTGGATTCGTAATTCAGATTTAATATGTGATCAAATAAAGAAAAATTTTCTTCTTTTCTTCACTATGGGTACCTGATGGTTGTGGACTGGCATGGATTGCAAGGGGAATGCTGACAAGCCATAGGAGGAAGATGCAGGTGGACATGGTGGAGGCTGGTGGAGCAAATGGAGGGTTGTGGAAGTTTCCGGCGAGGGGAGAGGGAGAAAGAGGGAAATTGGAGAGAGAAAATGATGAAATAAGAATGAAATGATGGACATGAATTTAGGGAGATGGTATGCATTAAGGGCCATGCATGAAGATAGATGCTAGATAAATTGACTGAGCCTCATTGCTCAAGTCCCCTTTTGGTACCCATAACCCATCCTTTAAATTTCCCATTTTTATCTTTTGGCATTTTGATGTGTAATGGTGGAGTGAGATGGAGGAGATAGAGAATTAATTGTTGTATTATCCTCAAAAGGCAAGGAGAGAATGAGTGACAACAAAAAGCATTCAATCTTTCCCTCATGCTATATAATTAATTAAGCATTCTATTATTAACTCATGAAAATCTTTTAAAATAAAGATTACTTATTCAAAATATTAATTATTTCACAAATTTAGAGAATTTTACAGATCATCATGTTAAAAGGCGTAGCTGATAGATAATAGTATTGTTGAATAATATTGATTTTAAAAAAAATATTTGATTTATAAAACAGAAAGGCATCCCTCAAGCAAGTGCGCCTGTAGCTCAGTGGATAGAGCGTCTGTTTCCTAAGCAGAAAGTCGTAGGTTCGATCCCTACCTGGCGCGCTAATCTTTTTATTCCTTTTTTGTTTTTCCAGAGAACAAAACCCTAATACATAGTTTCCACAGTTCTTGAAACGCGAACAAAAGTTACTTCAATCAGAACTATATTTGACTAATTTTTCCTCCCTCCATTCGAATTTACGAAAGCAAGCATGAAAGTGTTCGAGGTTGGCGGTGCCACTCTCTCTCTTGCTCTCTTCGTGGATGTCACCAACTCCAAGTACACTTTCATTCCCCACCTTTTGTTGTATCTATAAAATTTGTGTGTATTATAAGTAATTTTTCTTAATCTTTTTCCTTTTCATTTAGTAATTGTTGCATTAATTTGGAGTTTCCCGAACAAATTTATATCTGCTCTCGTTCGTGCGTTCAATTCGGTTAAATGTCATAGTTGGTATCTTGTTATGTTCTTAATTTAATGGCTTAAAGCATAAATATGCTGCCATATACTGTGCAATATTCTTTTTAATAGGTTTAAAAAGTATTGTAGAACTCAGAAGGACTGCAAGCTATCAGCTGAGTCTGATTGATTATGCTAGTTATATTTTCTTTTTCTTTTTTGTTTTTTGTTTGTTTGTTTGTTTGTATGATTGGGATGATGTTCTTTGTACCAAAATATCATGATTCTCGAACTTTGGAAATCGACCTTTGTCCATGATATGCATCAATGAATCTTTTTGATGGCGCTTCATTATTGATCTACATTGGAAGCCATGCGCTGGAATATGGAGTACTAGTAGAAAGAAGTGGCATGTCTTGCCATACTTCTTTCTTCAGGGTGAGGGAACTTTGTCATGTAGATTCCAAGGGTTTATACCAGCATTTTGATGTGCTTTGTGGAGGTAATTCACAGAGATCGTGGCCCGTGTTGAATGTTGATGACTGTTTAGTGCAATTTTTCTACTTATTTCCAAACGTTGGCATTCCTTATTTCATTTATCTATTTTCTTTTTTATGTGCATATCTTGGGTCTCTGGATAGGGTTTAGCAAAGGAACTTCTGACTGCTCTAAGTTGTATAGGCATCCATCTAAACTATTGGGTCTAATTCCGAGTCTTTGTGGACAAGACTAGAACAAGTTTATGTGTCAGTTATGTCGTGCATTTTGTGTGAAACATATTTCTACATATGCACGCTATCATCCCTATTCATTCTAGTGTCTGCTTCTTGAAATTCTTCTTGGTACTTTATATACTGCTGGGGATGATAAGAGCAATTAGTTTTAAATTATTTCATAAGAAACCGTGTGGCTCTTTTAAGGTATGAATGAAAGTATGTCATTTTCTTCAAGTGTAATAGTTATTAATATCTTTGAGAGCTTGGAGCTGTTTGGAGCAATTCCTTATAGCTTATGCTATAAAAACATTTAAGGTGGATTTCAAGCACTTGACATGCTTCTGCAGAGAACTTCTGGATTTGATGCAGGCCGGAACTTTGGAACCAGAAGTAGCACTTCTCAATGCTTCACTAGTAAGTTCAACTGTAAATCAGCATATTTTCCCTTTCATATGGTTGGCGCATTGATCTATGTGGACAGTTACTTAGGTTTATTTCAATTGAGACAGGTACCAGATGTTTTCCCCCTTCTTGCTGCTGCACATAAAACGCTCATTGCCAAATCACGAGACTCGTTGACCACCCGCACTCTCCATTCAGAGTTGGTTTATAATTACTCAGGTTCAAAGCATGTAAGAAAGCTTCTCTGTCTTCTCATCATGCCTTTTAACAGTCTACTGGAGTGATAATTCCCCCTGTTGTTTATACCAGATATCAGAATCCTTAAAAAGATGTGGCATTTCTGACAGCACGAGTTACATCCTTGCGGCTCGTTTTGGTGCTTCTGCTGATGAGGTGAGGCCATTCCATCCAGTGACAATGTGTATTGACATGTATTTGATCTCTTTTTACAACAAACTAATTTATGTTTCACCAGATGTCTGTCATAAAAGGACTTGTAAAGGGGAGTGAAATTGGCTTGGAGGAACTCGAAGGCCGAGCAGACCTAGCCCTGATACAGAAGGTTGGTGTTTTATGTTCTCTCTCTCTCTGTTTGTGCGTGCATTTGGTGAAATATCAATTTATTCGTTGTACTTGTACCATGCTATATACTGTTGGTGATTGATCGACTGTTTGTGTTTGTTTGGACATCCTCCAGCACTATAAATTATCAGCAGTAGAGTTGGGAATATCCTCTGTTTCAGATGCTATAACATGCAGAATTGCTGCACGAGACGCATTGTGAGGTGAAAATTGCACAATTCAGAATCTCCATTGTGGTTTTGTATCATCATGACTTCCCTTTGTTTGATGTCCTATCTCTGAATTGTCGATTTATGATGCTACTCAAATTTGAATTTTTGATATTTCTTATCTCTGGACAAATTTTGCCATTTACCATAGTTGGATATAGAAATTTGAAGACTTCAAAAAAGAACCAGAACACCATTCACATCTTTATTTGATAAAACCAAGTTTATGCTCAAAGACTATAAAACAAACAAGTGTTGAAGAATGTCTCATACAAGAAACTGTTACCCAGGTAGGTACAAAAGGAGAAACAAATACCGACAAGTAAAAAAAGGGAAAAGAATCTTCATATGCACACACAGAAAAACTAACTAAAAATGCAAGCAAATAATATAGTTGCCAATATCTCTCATCGCTTCTTGCCAGACATGCTGAAGGAAGTAACTTTCATGGGAGTTGCCACAACCAAAGGAGCCTCGGGAGAATTGTTGAGTGCAAATTTGTCGTGCATGAACTGACTCTCGATAATGGATTCATCCTTCAACACTATTTTGTAACAATAGCAGCTCTTAAGCCCTTGCTGATTCGGGTAACAGTGATGTGCACTGTTCTTCACCTGTTGAAAATTCCATATAACGCTGAATTTGCCTACTGTTGCAACCAGATGTTTTTCTTGTTTTCCACTTTCAGTAACCTGATGAAGGGAAAAGGCAAAGTAGGACCAACGTGCTATGTTAATACGACACAAGTCACAACTCTACAAAATCATCAACCACCACCACAACAATGCTAGAAATGCATTTTTGTCAAAATCAGGACATGCAATGTGCACTACAACAAGAAAACAAACTGCTAAATAAACTACGTTTCAGGTCAAACAGTTGAGCCAGCAGATGCCACATTTGATTATGATGAAAGAAAAATAAAATGAAATAAACACAAGTGGCCTGCAGAAAATGTAAAAAAATCACGTGCAAACTGAATGATGTGCAATGCAAATTCTAAAATCCACAAAAGTATTATACAGGCTTATTTCAAGTCAAAAAGTAAATAACACTGGGTTATAGTGAAACAAAGGAAGTCAAAAGGCAGTATATGCGCAGGTAACTTACCCAAGAGAAGTGGCCAGCATGGAACTTATTATCGGGGCCTGCCAGATGCGCATCCACAGGCGTGAGCTTTAGCAATCTTGGAGCTGGAATTTTATTTCCCATCCGACCAGCGAAACCAGTTTTTGTTTTGCCATCCTTATCCGTGAACAAAGTGCATATTAAGATCAAATAAGTGTCTGTCGTACCCAACACCCACTTTCCATCATATGTAACATCTACGGATGTAATGGGAGAGCCAAGCCCAGGGAAAGCAGTTTTCGCCTGCCTCATAGACGTCCTTGAGTATAATCTTATCTTTCCATCAAGTGATCCAACAACAATGGAACCATCCCCAGCAGTTGCAAAACACTGAAAATTTGTCCCTCTTGAGAACTGGTGACCTTGGATCCAGTGCAACACCGGTGAATTTGCAGTTGCTATCTTCTGAACCATTCCCTTCTTATCGCGCATATCCCACTGACACAACCTATTGTCATCCAATCCCAAAAAAGTAGTCTCAGAAGGGTCCAACTGCGACCCCTTTGCATCACTAGTAATATCTCTCATAGTGATATCAGCACCATCCTTCTCAAACTTCCACTCTGTAACAATCTTCCCAGTCTCAATATCCAACTGGTGAAGCCCAGTGGAATGTGGTTTTCCTTCCTTCAAGGGACTCATGAGCATCATATTTGTCTCCCCCCTCATCAAAAGGGCCTTGTTCGGCGTTCCAGAGTTCCCAGCACTTGACCCCAATTTCCGGTCATCAAACTTAACATATACTCCCTTCCCATGAATCCCATGACTAAAGTTCTTCACAACCTGTACTCCTGAATCACTAACCAAAAAACTATTATCCAATGCCCCCAAAGCCAAACTCTGAATCCCGCCACCCGTGGCTGCCTCCTCAAATTCCTCTAACAAATCCTGACTCTCCCTATCAGGAAACTCCACTGGCCTCTTCTCTGGAGTCTTCCACACACCATCATCTGCATCCTCCCACATAGAATCATCAGACTCCTCCGGCTTCGCCCAACCTATAAACTCTTTCCCATAAATTTTTATTTTATTTTCCTCTGTAGCTCCCAAACCATAAACATTCTCAAACAAACAGTCCTGGAATTTAGTCACAAAACTCCGGTACTCCTCATCTGTAAAAAATTTCAAAGCCCAAACTCCACTATCCACGAAGTCGACCCTCCTCTGATCCCCAAAAAATTTCATTTGCATATCCGTGGAAACCCTGACCTTAATTTTCTTCCCCACTTTCAAAACCCAAAATCCTTTACCAGGACCCAGTTGATCACCATCATCATCGTTCTCATCATCAATTCTCAACTTCTTAACAAATTTATAATAACTCAGCTTCTCTGAAACTACCCATTTCGCCTTCGGCGTGTTGCCACCAATGTGCAAGTAAAGCTTAACGGCGTTCCTGAGGTCAACATTAGGTTTCTGAGGGGCTGAGGAGGAGGTCTTCGGATATTTCAGCTTTAAAGCCTGCAGCCTGTCATCAACCTCTTCTAGAGTTTTTGCACTCGCCTGTGGCGTACGATCTTCTGCATCGGCATAATCTTCCGAATCCTGGTCCTTTTCATTCTCATCTTCATCCGAATCCTCCGAATCGGAGAGTTCGAGTCCTTCGCGACTTTGTGAACCGCCCATGGTGGTTGCGCCCAGGCACTACAATTACCACAGTTTCTTCACAGAATTCAAAGTTCCAAAGTTTCACACACGAAGATATCGAGAATTCGAATTTTGGGTGATTGAGGAGTTTGAATCGTTGAATTTGAGGAGATTCAGAGAGAGAATGGAAACGATTGAAAGTAAGGGCTGTTAGGGGTTTTAGATACTGGAGAAATAAAATGAGGGGCAACTGTAATTGGTGGGGTCCCGCTGGCCTAGAACGAAGACACGTGAGAACATTGCTTGGTGATGAAGTAATGAAGAGATGCGTTTTAAGCGCGGAGAAATCGTGTTGAGACGACCCCAATTCACAACCAAACAGGCCCTAAGGATTGGCCCCTAATCCACAGCAACCCCACAAAAAGTTATTGGGTGAGCCCAGTCATTTGGGCCCAAGTTCCTAGGGCATCTCAAATTTCAAATATGTTTTTAGATTTGCCTAAATGGTTGGCTGGCTTAGCGCTTTCGTGAAGCCATGGGCGGGACCACGGCTGGCAAGACATACGGGAAAAATCTCTAGAGCAAATTAGCCTACTTTTGCTTGGTTTTGCTTGACGTGATCCAAGAAATCAGTTTACTTTAACAATAGAATTATAACCTCGCTTTATTTTCCATTAACAAATTCAAAACATTGTTAATGTGTTTATATAAGTCCCACAAAGACATAATAATTATTTAAATTCACCATTGCATGACAATTATTTGAGCCCATAAATATATAGGAGCCATCTTAAAATGTGGATCGCACTGCACAAAAATATTGTTTTATTATAAACTTTTATAAATATCATTATAATATTTTGAAAATGTAACATTTATCGTCAATATCAACTGTATCAATATTCTAATTAGTAAACTTATGTTGTTAGTGGTGTCATATCCATATTTAATGAAATTATCTATTTTAAAATAAAAATTATATCAGCTACGTTGTCAAATGATTTTACACCAACAAAAATAATGTAGAACAGACAAATTGAATCCTCCTTATAATGATTGATATGAAAATTTTATTTAAATTATAGACTAATCTCAACTTATTTTTTTATAGAATTTAGTAATATGTCATTTCTAGTAAATGATTTTTTTCTTATGTTGAAAGACATAAATAAAAAAAAAATTGAAAATTACTTGATGAAGTGGTGGATCGTGCCATTATTTGGTTTCCTGCCGGTGCCACCAGTAGTAGTTTGATTTAGTGTGTAACAGTCGTGTAGCAATTGAAAAGAACGATTTTGTCAAAAAAAAATTTGGGAAAATGATTTTTGGGAAGTGGGGTTGAAAATATGATGATTGTTTGTTTGTATTTTGAAAAAATAAATTGAGAGAAATTAATTTATTTATTTGTATTTTGCGAGGGATAAAATGTCGCATCAATGACTTTTTTATTGGGTTTATGGGTTAAAATGAGTATTTTAAAATTATATATATATAGATTGTATGAGTGGTAGTATGGTTATATATTTATAATACTAAAAGAATATATGATGTCTTGAGAATGGTATTGAGTTGGGAATAATAGGAATTTTTTTGAAATAAATTGTGCTTTGAAGAGTGGAATTAAAAAATATAATTATTTATTTATTTATAAATTAAGAATTAAAAAACAAACTGAGAGTTTGCAATCAGATAAGTTCTTAGTAAAATTTATTTACCATAGTGCGTTATTAACATTATTTGGACTGAGGCCATAATTAGCTACCAAAATTTCAAGGCCCAATAGCTGTCAGAGACTAATCTAACTATCGAGAAGCATTTTATTGATATTACCAGATTTTTTTTTAATATGCATGCGCACGCAAGAATTCATTTATATTTATATATTTAATTTTTTATATTATGTGAAAAATTAATATTATTGAGCTACAGACCACTCTACTATTACGAGATTTCTTTATATACACTCACTGTAAAATATTATTTCTTTAAAATTTCTTTCCCAACTGTAGGCGGGCTCCGTTCCCAAGTTCAATGGAGGACACCAACATCATCCCTGGACCCTGTCTGGATAAGTTATTGTGAAATATTGTTCTATATTATGCTTTAGATATATCATATAAAACTAAAATATTTCTTCTCAAGCTTTGGATTTAATTATGCGAAAAAATGATTTTTGTGTTAATTAAATTGTCTTTAGCCACATTTTGAAACAATTAAATTGCTGAATGTAGGTTACAAGTGTATATTTATGGAACTTTGAATAACAAACATCAATTTATTTAAGGAGAGCAATTAAATACACATTATTAAATATATTCAAACCTTAATTTTATCAAATATGAACAATTGTACCATTCTTATTACAATATCAAAATATCAAATTCTAATAGAAAAGATTACTATATAAGTAGACTAACAGCCACGCCATATATCAAACTTGAATCAGTACATTTTAATTTTATATTCAAGTAATTATGGACCATGATGATAACGAGCAATGGGACATAATTTAACATAGTGAATTGATTGTAAATCTTCATAAGGGACGAATTCAAAAATAAGAATATCGAGATGGGGACAAAAAGTAATAAAAATATAAAAAAGTTTAAATATGAAATTTATAATTTAAAAATATGAAATACGTAATTTTTATCAAAATTTGAGTACAACTATCTTTTGTTTCATAAATTTATTCAATGATTGAATCAATATATATATATATATATATATATATCAAAACTTTTAATAACATCTTTCTCAATATAAGCAACTAAATAATTGCCCAAAAAGTCATCTTTCATTTATTTTTAGCCTATTTTTCATGATATTTATAGCAAAAATTTTTTTTTACTTGTAGCTCTTGGAAGACAAAAAAAAATTATTATTATTTTAAATATTTACTTACTTTTGTCTTTTTATTTTTATCTTGTTAAAGTCAAAATGAAGAATTTGGGTTGTTTCACAAGTCCCTTAGCGTGCTATTGCTTGTCAGCCAAAATCCCGTTTTGCCGTCAGTGAAACATGAAAAAAGGTGGAAGTCATGCTTGAATGTAAAACTGCTTGGTGTTTACAGTTTTAAGGATTTAGTCTCAAAACTAGGGATGTCAACCGGTCAAATTTGAATTAAATTAGAATAATTTGAATTTAAATTCGATAATAGGTATGCATAACTAAATTTGAATTCGAGTTCTATAGGATTTATGCATGTCAATTCCATGTCCAGATCCGATAAAAATTCAAAATCCGATAGAAAAATCTGATTCGATAAGAAAATTCAAAAAATTTTGCGTTCTTTAAATTTTTATATTATTAGAAAGAACCATTTTATAAAATATGTTATTTGAGATTTCAAAATTACCTTTTAATCAAAATATAGTATTTGCAAAGTTAAAAGAATTCAAATTTATATTTTTTTTCATAACTTTTTATCATATTATTGCAAAAGTTAAAGATTTAAGGCACAATCCATAGGAGTTGTATCAAATTGATCATTCGATAATGTATATTATACAGTGCATAAACCATTATAAATTATGTATTTGAGCTATAATATGAAATATACGTATATATAATTACTTTATTAAATTAATTGCTTCAAAGAAATAAAAAAATTAGGGCATTATCAATTATAATATCACATATATTGCATTCCAATCAAAAGTTTTCATTAATATAATTTATGCTATATAATTATCAATTTAATAATATATTTAATAAAATTCGAATTCGAATTTTTATCAGATCGAATTGTATAATTTCATATTCGATCAACTTATTTTAGATTGTGAATATTTATAATCGAATTTAATTTATCGAATATTTTAATCGAATAAAAATTTTAAAATTTAGATCAAATTCAAATCGAATTCGAATTAAAATCTGATCAAGTGCCAGCACTGCTCAAAACTTTGTCTCAACCACACACACTCTGTTCTTCTTTGTCAATGCCTCACCCCTCTCTCTCGCTGTCACCGCCCCCTCCTCCCGCCGTCATTTTCTCTCTTCTTCTTTCCTTAAGTTTCACACATCAACTTTCCTCTCTATTTCACTTTTATGCTACATTTCTCCACATATTGCTAATTTTGAAAATTTTATTCTCAGATCAAAATACACCACATATTGGTTTTTCTTTATATTATTCTAAATTAAGTGACTAAAAAGAAATTATGCTGAAAAATAATTTTAATCAGAAAAATTAAATTTTCATATGAAAATAATTTGGCAGAAAATTGTGGATTCCCCATATTAATACAACTTTTTTCATTTTTTTTATTCATCAAACATAAGTTCCAAAAAAAAAAAATGAATAAGGGGAAAAACACACACAAAATGATAAAACTATATGGTATGTAATTTTTTTATTACTTTTTGTATTAATAAAAAATAAATTTTCAAATAATCCGATTAATATGGAATTTATTAAAATATAATTCAAGATTGCAAAAAATTAAAAAAAAAATTGTTGTTTTCCTAGTTGGAATTTGATTTCCTTAACTCATAAAATAATTCATTGTCCCTTTAAAAAAAATTAAAAAAAAAAATTTATTAAATTTATTTATTATTTAAAAACTTCTTTTTTTACTGTTCTCGTTTTAAAACACAACATTCTTTTCATCTTACTCATAGTTATTGTAAACTACATGATGGGGAAAAAAATTGGAAAAAATAATGTAATTTTTTCCCCTCTATTAATAAAGGACAATTTAAAATAATAACATATTTTATGCATTAATTTGGGATGACACATAATATTTTGAAATATTCTCAAAATTATTAAAAATATAAAAACTCCAACCATACCCAATTAATTAAAAAATTGTTGAAATATTGTTGGGAAAAAATCATTTTTCCCCATGCAGACTTGGAATTTACCAAGTTAATTTATGGAATATTGTTTAAAAATATTAAGTTTATTAAATTTGTAAATTAATTTTATTTTTTTAAAAATTATTATAAGTCCCAAACAAATCCACCAACAAAAAACTGATAAAACAATCTCTTCTCTCAAATAATTTCACAACCATTCACATTCTCACATCACACATCAACCTATCAAATCACTATAATTATTATACTTTATCTCACAATCATTCACAACCTCCTTTTTCATTTCTCATATCTTTCAGACACCAAAACAATCCCAAAACCCCATAAACATGAAAAATGAGACATGACCTCACAAGCAATCACAGTTTTAAGTTCCTTATTGACTAGACCCTTGCAACGTTATTTCATTTCAATAAAATAGAAATACCCTAATGAGTCTAATCTAATCGTCTTCATTTGATTATTGGAATATTGTGAATATGGATTCAAAAATTTATTTTGAGTTTTACAAAATTAAAATAGGTAAGATTATATTATCTGATTTTCAATTTTATCGTTAATAAAAAAATTATTTTTAATTAATATTAAATAATCACTCTTTTTAAATTTAAATTATTTAAATTAACTATTATTATAAAATTTTATAAAATATTTAAGTTTTTTTTTCTTTG
>JACGDI010003141.1:837698-850503 GCA_014898725.1 Jacaranda copaia
TCATCATGAAGGGGGGGAAAAATTCAGCGTAATAACCATCAAAGGCAAAATTGAAGTTCTAAAACGTGTAAAAGAATAGATGGAAAGATTTCCACTATCATTGGCTGCTTAAAAAATATATAATATTCCTAGTAACCAAAACTTTATTCATAAAACGTAATTTCATGGGTTGAGGGGTTAGGTTTGATTTGGACCTGACTGTGGCTCGCAACTAGGAAATTATTAAACTATATATATTTTTGCATGTTGATCCATGTTAGAAACATTGAAAGTATGGCCGACGTTGATAGGATTAATAGGCTACGCGGATGTAATCTTGTCCTTACTAAGAAAATTGCGCGAAAATTGCGTGGGCTACATGGAGCTGCTTAACATTTGTGCACCAATCATTAATCAACGTGGATTTCCTCATTTCTGAACCGGTGAGGATCTAATTATTACCCATATGACGCAGCTTTTAGAAGCGAGGGGAAAAAAATTATACTAGCCAAATAATAATAAATTATTGAAATTTTTTTGAGCTTTTCCAAATACACTGAAATGGGAGCTAGGTTAGTTGGTTTGACATGTAACTTTTCACAAGAAGATGTGACTTTGCATGGTTTAGCTAGTTGAATCTATAAAGTTTGACAAAGAGATTATGGGTTTGCATAATTCAATTGATTTAATATGTAACTTTTCACAAGAAAATAATAGGTTCGAGCCTACATTAATAACTTGAAAATTTGTCATCTTTATGGTGGAAGGTTTCAATTTGACGTTAAATTGAAGCGATAAGCTCAACTTCAAATAATAACTATGATTCAAATTGAATATTTTATAAATGCGGAGAACTTCTATAACCATGCTCAAGGGAGTTACTATACTAATCGAGCTTTCGGACGTTTTTTCCAATTAAAAAAAATCTAATCATTTATACTTCAAATAGTAAAAGTGCAATGTAAAACCCCAATCTAAAAAACATAAAAAAAAAATGTTGTAAGGACTAGGCTTATCAACTTTTTGTGTTGTTAATTGAGGAATACTCAAATATATGTTTATTCTATTGTTTGTAACTTTTTCAAAATATTTCAAAACAAAATTATTCCCCAAAATGATTTTTTTCCTCAATATACTCATAGCAATACAATATAAATATGATGATATCTAGTTGTCTCTCATTCGAAGGAGTCGAGAGTTTTGATAATTTATAAGCTATTCCCCCTATCACCCTTAGAGGTATCTTTTCAAAACAATCCATTCCATGTTCATGTGAAGAGAACAATAACTCAGAGTCATTGGACCGCCATATTGGCGACTGATCTAGTCATCGCCCTGTGACACAATTTGTGGGAATGTCAGTGGTGTGTCTTTTCATAAATCCCTCAATTTGGAGACTGTGATGATGTATAGTTGTCTTGTGTAAAAATGAGTATAAAGTTTAAGATAGTTTATAAAAGTAAAAAATGCCAGCAGGATAAAACCTCAAAGCAGTTGGACCTTTATGTTTGGCGACAAATATAATGATTCTTAAATTTATATTTAATAATTATTTTACAAAAATAATAACATAAAAATACATAAAATATTTAATTTTTTTAATTCTTATTATTCCACATCAATCTTTTAATTACACACGTACTAAAATAATTCAAGGAGCTTGGAAGGCGAAGACAAAGAGAGAACGACCCAATCCCTAAGTAGTGCACTTCACTTAACCAAACTCTCCACAAGGCTACTATTTGCGTGCGATGTGGACCTAATTGCATCATAAATAAGATATGGGTGAAATTGCTTGAAAGAAACAAACGAGGATTTGTAAAACCCCACCACTAATTATAAAAAGCCACACACAGTAACACTCGTGGGGATATTCTTCTTTCAGAATATACAAATAGGCACATGTTAAATATGTTTCCATTTGTGTCAACTACTTAGTCCAATTTAAGCACGCATCCTCAATTAGCTGTCAAATATACCTTCTGAATTTCAAGCACGTGTCTATTTTAAGTAGCCTTTTTCTATGATACCTCGTTTTATAGGTAAAGGCCGACGTGAAACCATTATTATATGTCAACATCTCTCAGGTGGGTAATATATCCATTTTAATAATCATATGGGCCCCTTTTGTCCCTGATTCCCTATCGTGTTAATATGGATTTTTGAAATAAGTTTTATTAGTTATTAATATCAAATAATTGAATTTAAAAAGGGTACTTAGTTATAATTTTTTATAATCCATAAGATATTTTTGAAATTTATAAAATTTTGAATTTTATGTTTAAAGTAATTTTTTTAAATATTTGAAAAAATAAATTTTTAAAACTTATAAATTGTTAGTAATAATAAATTGATAATTAATGTGATTAAAAGTAAATAAATTTATTAGAATTTTAAAGATAAATTAATAATTTATGAGATTCTAATCACTTTATTTTAAGAGTTTATAAATTTATTTTCTAAATATTTTATTCAATATTTTTTTAAATATTTTAATTTTTTATGATATTTTATTAATTCATTCAAAACACCGTCCAAATTTATTATGCTTCGACTTTGCTTCACGAGATAGAAAGAGGTGGGAACTTAATAAAATATTAAAAGAATTTGAATTGGAATATACGTTTTTTGTCAAATATGTGTCAAGTTGTAACTATGAGAGGGAATATATATTTTTATTTATTTATTTTTCTACAACTTTATTATATCACTTGAAAATAGGTTCATCACTAACGCATAGCGTTTTGTTACTACAATTAAGTCGAAGGTAAGCCGCATGTCGATAAACTGTCTTTGTCTTAATTAATTAGAAACGTTAACCTTCTTATTAATAGGCAATTTTCATAAAAATTGAATTAGCAAGAAATAATTTAATTGCATTTTAGCTAAACAAACTTTTCAATAATAAACTACAAATGTAGAGAACAATCTTTACTCTAACTCTAAGGACACATTTGATATCATATATAGATAATAGGATTGATTATAATAGATCCCGCACTAAAGGAGATTTGAATAATTATTGACTTGTTTGATATCAAAATTTCTTCCTTCAATTAGGCACTATTATAATCTGTCTTAATTTGATATTAAGCATTTGATATTAGCTACTACTAACTAAGGACCAAAAAGGCCCCTTTTAAAAAAATCCTACTAATCATTTCCCTCTCACTTCAATCTTCACTTCTTTTTCCCCCAAATGAAATGCATTGCTTCGATTATTGAAACAACCAAACTCTTTTCCTCTGGACTAAAATAGCAACAGGATAAGTTCTCTTGAGTTGAAGTCCACCTTCAACAACAACACAAAATTGCAAGCAACAAAAGGATGTGCTTTGAACTCGGAAGAAGCTGTTCAAAAAATAGCAAAAAAAAAATAAAATAAAATTTCGTGTAAAAAAAATTTAAAAGGGGAAGCCCAAGAAATTTTGTAGTGTGAACCAAACAAAACTCCATAGGCAAATTGTTGGTATGTTTATGTGAACCAAAAATGGCAGATGATGGGCAACAGTGAAATCACGAAAAAAGTGGTGGAGCTGGGGTTCAATGAAAATACCGTGAAGGAGTGAAATTTTGATTCTAATTTTCAGCCAGTGGTAGAATTGTAATTTGTGTTAAACAAACTAAGGAGATATGTGTAAATTTGACTGTTTTCCAAAATCCAATCTCACAAGCGACAAACTAATTTCACCTGGAGGCCTGCGATGTCAGTAGTGACTAATGTATGCATAGTTGCGGGCTGCTTCATTTTTTCGGGCCAACCCGTGAAATTAGTTTTGCACATCAAATAGCTGACTTGTGTACGTTAGGCTAGATTATGCTAGCTAATACAACATATCAAACGCACCCTAAGTAACTTATCTGAATTTTTGTGAGAAAAATAAAAATAAAAATAAAAATAAAAAGAAAGACAAAAATATTTTTTAATTGTTGTGTTTTTTTCCTCACTAAAATTACATTTAAGATACAGAATTGTATATCTTATTTTTGTGATAATTATAAGTACTGTGACTAAAAACAGAGCAGATACCCAAATTTGAATTAAAAAATTTCAAATGAGCAAACACTCTGTAAGAAAAATAAAAAAGAGAAAAAAAAAAAAGAATATACGTTACTATTACGTTACACGCTATGAACATTCCCGCCATTGGCTGAATCCGAGGAATCGCCATTGTTGAAATCCATCATCGTCATCCACTCTTCATCTCCGCCAATCATCAAATTCCAGAAATCCTGTTGATCATTAATGTTATTACTGCTCGATCCAATTTCATTGATTTCCTGCTGTTTCTTCTTCTGCAATTGATCAATGACATTTTCCTGCTGTTGAAACGACGAACTCGACGCCGTGGCAACGGCGACAGGGGAAGGGGAAGCAGCGGTGTAATCCGAGAACGGAAAATTGAGCTTCGCTCGGGGGCCGCGAAATTCAATCGCCGCCCGATCGTAAGCGCGCGCCGCATCCTCCGCAGTCTCGAATGTCCCCAGCCAAACACGCGCCGCCTTGCGGGGGTCTCTTATCTCCGCCGCCCATTTTCCCCAGGGGCGCTGCCTCACACCCCTGTAATTCTTCTTCTTCTTCTTCCCCTTCTCCAGCACCGCATTATTATTATTATTATTATTGTTACCACTCTTCTTCTCCTCATCAAAGAAATTACACCCCAAGCACCCCTTTATTCTGCAGAACCCGCAAGTCTCCATATCTTCTGAAACAGAGAGAAACCCATCGCTGGCGGCGGCTGCGGAGGCGCCAAGTTCGAAATGCGACAAAAATCTGAACTCATGGCCTGCTTTCTCCACGTCAGCGGCGGCGCCAGTAATAACATTCTTCAAGGCTGCCACCATGACCGAAACTTCCTCCTCGCTGGTTAGCAGCGGCCGAGGCGGTGGGAGCGCTGCTGTCATCGAGCTGCTATTGCTATTGCTATTGCTATTGCTATTATTATTACTTTCTTCCTTCTTAATTCTCTTGTTTGACCTCTGCATGTTCTTCAGATGAGCTGACTTTGGTGAGAAATACTAAAATTGCTGTCCTGAAGTCTGGATCTTCTCCGAGGAAAAATAGGCCAAAGCGGGCGTTTATATATATATATATACATATACATATATATACTGAGTCGAAGAGCCAAAACAACTGCCAGCTCAGAGTCTCTCACACTAGTTTTACACGGGGTGGTTCATCTTATAAAAGAGATGTTTCCATTTGGCACGAGGGAAATTGGGTGTGGGGTCCACTAAATGATGTGGCAATTTTGGTGCTTTACTGTAATCCCAGATAAATGATGAACTGGCAATAGGGACGTCAGTGAGGAAGTTTTCACACGGTTCTGTTGACTGCCAAGTGTCAACTGTCAAGGAGACTGTGCGAGGGGGCAAGATAATGTCATCACTTACATAAAGGGTGGGATTGCGGGGAACTGGAGAAGTGAAAAAGTTAGGTCCATTGGGCCCACTTGCAATGAGTGGGAATTATAGTTGTAAACTCCAATAAATTTTAATCCAAAAATAAAAAAGGACTCTAATTTATGCAACTTAATTGATATAATATAAGATTGTGAATATCATAATTAATTCAGGATTATGTAATATGATGGTTAGAATTACCGTGTAATCTAGGATTATGTGGTGGTTAGAAATTTATTACAGCAACCGGACTTATTAATTTATGTTTAAGTAATTTGAGAATTTGGTTTTAAATTGTTCAAATCATATCTTTTAATATGTATTAATATCTCAAAAAAAGGTCTCATGATTTCTTAAATTTTAGTTTGACTTTTTAAGGAGCTAATCCAACCCCAACATTATTATGTATAGCTGATTACAGATGAAGCTTTTTTTTTGTGAATATTTAATTTTGTGTAATTGATTTTTTGCATCTTGAAAAGTCAAACATTATATTTTTACAAACCGGAAGATATTTATTAGCCCTATGTGGTTTCGTGGGACCTCACGCCGAGCATGTGCCAAGCTAAGAACTTAGTTTGAACATGATGGACCCATTGGAAATCGACAAAAATAGTTCGTGTTGGATTGTTTGTGTTCTATGATATCATTTTTTTCATTTTATACTATTTTAAAAATAAAAAATATTATTATTTATACTCTTTTCAATGAAAATATTATTTATTTTTATTTTTTTAATTATAAAAAATATATAATACCTATTAATTTAAAAATAATTAAAATTCATTAACTAATTAAATATTAATTTTTTTCCTATCATTTCAAGTTAATGAGGCCCACATAAAATTTAATACTAATTTTTCATCACATTATTATCCGCTAACTTATTAAATAATTATTTTTTTATCTTTTTAAGATAATGGGCCCAAAATCAAATAAACAATAATAATTAATACTATTACATGAAAATATTTAACACTATTACAGTAAAATATTATTTTCAATTTACTTTTTTTCAAAATTTTTATAATTCTTATCCAATCTCATTTTCATTTCCACATGCAAAACAATGATAAAATGAAAACATATTCTAAAACGATGAAAGCAGAAAATGAGAATAAAAACACAACCAATCCAAGCCTTTGTTTCCTATTTTCTGGTCGGATATATGTTGCTCCTAGAGTAGCTCAAAAATATTTGTTAAATTTCCACATCAATTAGGTAAATAAATAATAATATTTATATATAATTTTAAATAATTCTCACCTCTTAATTTAATTTTTGAGGGTGAATTAAACCCAAATTCATAATATTTGCAGAGAAAATTTCAAAGCAACATGAACAAAACACTCATAAAATCGAATTTATGAAAAATTTATGCCATTCAATCTACGTAGATTCTTGAGATTTTACATGTGAATATGATAATTTTAGAAAATGAAATAACCATATCTCTAGTTTTTAACTCAATAAACTTCGACTCTAATTACATAATATTTAACCGAGTGGAGTATTCCATGGGCCCAGTGAAATTGCAGTTATTATTGTCCTAATTATTAATTATTACAAAATGGCGTTTACACCTACAAGAAATTTTTTTTATTGTCCAATTAAAAAGTCCATATATGGCGCACAATGGCCTGGTTTGAGTGGTAAGAGAACGCATGCTATTGACTGGAACTCTATATGTTATTCAGTAAACCAAAGTCAAAGCTCGAACTACGGAAAATACACTTACAAAGACTCAGTCAGATTATCCGTAGTGACATTCTCGAACTTAAAAAGTCAAAACTCGTATTTTTTCAAACTACATCTACACTCATTTGCAGACTGGACCAGAAATAGAAACAAACGCAACAATTCACCTGGACAGACACTTTCACGCCAGCAGGGAGAGTCCTAACTCCCGATCATACGATGCCAGCATGCCATTAACTTTCATCCAATAGACCAAGATTCAACAGGATTATGACAGCAATTATCGTAACATTGTGCTATGCTAATCGGGTGCTCTCTACTCAACAGCGAGCATTAGACCTTAACGAAAAGACTAAGCCATGAGGTCCTTGCAACATCAAACAATTTGAGAAACGAATATGGGGAATTCAAGATAAAACCTTCCGTTCATTTTCATGGAGGGTTATAGCAGGAAATTTTTTTTACAGGAAGCACCTATCATTTTTACAGCAAAAACATATCTTCAGACGTGAAATGCTAGATAGTCCTATCTCTTTCCTACTACAAGAAAGGAAAATAGAAATCCGAAAATTGTGTAGAATTTTAGCTATTGCTACTCGAGCAAACCAATCATTTGCAGAACTGAACCTGCAAGAAATGAATCCAACTTTCCCGAGCTAACACACTTCATTAGAAGGTTGATCATAAACTAATCTTCATCTTCTGAATCTGTGGAAGAATTGAGAAGTGTTAGCGATAGATAAATTGAAACCTGACATAAAAATTAGGAAGATAAAAGTTCAGGAAGGCCTCTTATTAAGAAAATGTAAGGAAATAATTATGTTGTGACTCAGTATCTTTGCAAGACGATTGAGTGGCATGGAAAAAATTCATGAAGAGATGGTTCAGATAATCTGAATCTAATATCTCTCTAGTAAATCCTGGGAACACGACAAGATACCTACTTAGATACCATATGATTTGGTCTTTTTCCTTTTTAAGTTTTTTTATGGCCAACTAAATGTCAATTGTGACAGACATGAAATTTTCCGGGAAGAAAAAACAATGAGAAAGCACCATCCATCAAGTCATTTCAGTCCAGAATGGACGGCAAATTTCTCCAGAAAGAGAAAGCCTCTTGCCAGAAGTTCAAAGGCAAACTTTGAAATAATAGACAAATTACTCCAAATGAGTATATGATCAACAAGACAATCTTTAGGAGCTCAAAAGATTTCAAATTAAGAAATTTTGAATTGAAAACTTGTTTGCCTAAAGGAAGAGTTCCGAATTTCATGGATTACACTTTCTTTAAGAATGCAATTAGCATGCTAGTGAATAATTGTGTGTTAATAAAAAAAATCCTACCTGATCGTATATCTTCCCCAACTTTGCCTCTACTTTTGAGCTGTCTTATGATCATTGCACATATTAGTTTCCACCAGTAAATGTGAAAAACAAGCAGGGTCAATAACATTGTATTGAAGACATAGTATAATCCCATATGGTATGTCTCTGACAGTTTCAAGACTTGGCATGAGTAGTAGCTGTGGAACAGCAACCAGAAAAGTGATTTGAGGGAAGAGGCCAATATAAAATCTGTAAAAATTCCATGAAAATTGTTTGGAAACAAACCTTGATGATCTTATGACCCAAAATGGGAAGAATACAAGTCTAAGTACAAGCCATGACAAGGCAAACAAACCAAAGCACACACTGGCTCCAAACTCTTTCCCAGAATATTTGAAAACCTTTGCAGCTTCGAGGAATACATCGCTGGCATCATGCAGTGCAAGAATAACAACTCCTATCCGAAAGAACCTACAAGGAAGCATATCGGGCAGTCCAATTAACAAGCAAATCCACCATGTGATTGTAAAAAAGCATTCCAATTTCCTTTTGGTATCTATTTACCAGTCTATCAGGGCGTAATTAATATTTGAGGAATCAGAGTCAAGGTGTTCTTTTTTAACTTTAAAAACATTTAAGCAGAAAAAAAGAACAAAAATACACTACAATGTTTAGTTTCTCATAATTTCGTTCAATTTATTTTCCCATTTTATTTCTCTAGTAACGGGTCACTGTTATCATGGATTTCCTAGGTGGTAGAATAGGCTCTCCAATACGATCTAACAAACAATTTCTTACTAAACAAAGTTTATATAACACTATTAAGATGTTTCTACCAGAAAATGATGAATTGCTATGGTTGATACTCCACACTAAATGGAAGCACTGATATAAGAAATAAAGGGAAAGTCTTGGGACTGACTTGATCATTCACAAAAAGTTCCATGTGCCTGACAAGAACAAAAAATTTGTAGTGCAATATATACCGATCATCTCAAATGTTTGTCAATCACTATGCGTTGGGGGGAAATAACTTTTATTTATTTCCCACGTCTTTGGCACCAATCTATCAAGCTATCAAGCTTTAATTGATGAATGCATTAATATTAGGCATTTCTTCCCTGATTTGCCAGAATATTGCAACAATCATCTAAAGACTTCAGCAATGGCAAACAATAGATGAGGAAAAAGATACCTCGAGATGTATGAATAGGAAATCAGGATCACAGTGACAACATGATGGGACATCATTACAGAGAAATCCTTCCGTCGTGTTTCCCACAAAAGGAGGGCAGCAATGCTATAGATGTAGAACCCACATTGGACCATATAGATCAGTTTCAAGGAAAGCCTGAAAAGATGAATTTGTAGTTAATTTAGAAAAAATTAATTGAATCTATAAATAGTTTATGTAATATAGAACACAATCATAAGTTTATGAAACCCTATATGTAACAAGAAAACATCTAATTAACTACGTAAGCTTAAAACCACATTCATTTAGCACGTAGTAACAAAAAAGAACCTATTACGAAGTGTGAAACACATTAAGGAATTCTATGTCAAGATGCAAGTATTACCAGAAAAAGCTTCACACTAGCCACTAGAAAGTAGACATTCTCACTTAAAAAAAAAATTAAAAAAAAAATCAACAAGAACATCTAAACATTTATGGCTCCGAGGACCATACTGAGATATGGCACTTACACAAGCTCTTGGTCAGGCCAACCTTTAAAGTATTGCTTTATATCTTTGAACCATGGCTCATGGTAGGCAGTTGCCAAGACGCAAAACTCAACAGTAGCATAGTATGTAAGCTTCCACAAGGACTCTGAACATTTCACTATTTTTGCCCTTGTTGCCTCATTAAGTTTTAGTCGAGTGGTTCCACTGCTCAACAACCAAATCGCCAGCCTCTGCAACAGATTGGATTAGTTGTGAGAAGGAGATCTTCCCAAGAGTGATGATATCGAAGATATAGTTTTGTGGCAATGCTCTTTACTAACTTCACCTTTTTCTTTTTTATTTTTCTTTTTCTTTTCTTCAATGAATGCATCAATAAAGTACACCTGACCTTTTGTCTCTCAATATGAAAAATAAAAAAGCTCTTAATCAAATGCTTTAGTTAGTGAGGAAAGCATCAAACACACCTGATTAGCCTATTTTTGTACACAAGAAGATACTTGGAAAACTCTTTATCTGGTATTATGAGAATTTAGTTTGATACATATGTCTGCCCCAGTGTACATACTACTAAGCCCCTGATACTCATACTTGTTGGGGTCAGATATTCTCTCTTACATAAGATTTAAATTAAACGTAGGTAGCAGACTTATGGGATGTATGAGCTTTTTATCAGAAAAAATGATGTATAAACTAGTTTACAAGTTTAGGGGAACTGCAAAACACACAAAGAATATTCAAAATTAATCATTTATAGTTCAGCTAAGACAAATTGGATTAGAAATGCTAATCCAAACAATATTCTTTTATATCTAGACATGTTAAGGGGAGTTGGAATATATAAATCAAATTTAGTTCCCCACATTCTCCAAACAGAACCACTCTTTCAAGAATATTCACCTTTGAAAAGTCAAAATAACTAATATTTGTGCTATCAGCCTAAATGAAATCCTTGTATAATGAAATTGTAAGTTGTAACCTCTTGTATATGACTGATACCTACAAATTTCATGGTACAATCAATTCGAATGATGCAGTAAAAAGGGCAGTCCAGTCAGAAGTTCTTAAACAGATGTTGTAGTTCATAAATCAAAACAATGTTCTGTAGTCCAGATAGCTGTAGGAAGCAACAATTAAACCAATCTACTGAAATTGATCAATGGATGAGACATTATGACGGAGCTACAACCTATGATAAAGCAATTACTATGTCTGAATCAATTATGGGACCTAAGTAGTCGCTGCTTCCAGTTTCTCGCTAGAAAATGTCATCAGTACACAACTTATGCAGCTCTCACCAACAATCAACCATCCAATTTCTTTGAAAAAAATTCTGAGCATTACTATGTAGAACACAAAATCTCAGTATTGTTGTTACTTTAACCAGAAAATGTGTGATTGAAAAATACTAAAATGAAATCACTAATCTAAATACAAGGAATAGGACATAAGCACACGATTTATGCAAACTGGCACAATAAAATAGATCAAGAAATTTATGAATATCAATATATACTGAAAAATAAATCACAAGCTCCCTAGTATTGCCCAAGTTATATCACAGGTTAAACACTCAAAACATAAACAGCACTTCACTAACCAAAAGTCTCAGAACCCATAAGCATGCAGCTTATGAAGACTTCACCATCAATCAACACCTCACATATTTAAATCTTTACTGCAAACAGAATGACCTCATCAGTAGATTTATCACTATCCTGTGCATTTTAAAGGAAAAACTTGTGGAGCACCTTAAAATTGCTCCAAATGAATCCATTATCACTATCCAAGTGCATTCAACAGGAAAATTTGGTACAGCGCATTAAAATATCTCAAAATGAATCCGAAAACATTCCATAGAACAACATTCAATAAATACAACTAAAATGCACCTCAGGAATCCCCGTATATGCAATTATCCAAGTAATCGTTCTAAAAAGTAAACCAAACATATATCTACATACAAAGAAAGCTTACGCGATAGATGAATCTATCGAGGAGAAACCTCATAGCAACGAATGCAAAAGCAAAATAGAAAGCGAAGAGGAAATGCCAGGAGCTGGGGACGCCATTGTACTTCCAGATGGATTCCATCAAAGGATTCGAACCTCCGTTAGACAACAAAGCATCAATCGATCAACTAACCAAAAACAGCAGGATTCACCACCAATACTCAATCAATCGCTGAAATTCAAACAAAAATCAACACGCATTTATGGTGAAGACATCGAAAGCCGAATCACAATGCCTCTACATTAAAAAAAAATCTCCAAAAACGCGCAGCGATAGGGGAGAGAAGCTGCAGACAGAAGGAAAAAGGTAAAAGAAAATAAAGGAAAAAGAATTTAGTGCTAGGCGAGTGAGGGACGGCAGAGGTTTTGTAAATTTTTAATTCGTGTGAAAACGGAATTATATATATATATATATCTATATCTCTCTATATCTATCTATATATCTATATATATATATATATTTCTTTTGATTGGCCCACGATCATTGCCGGTATATTCAGTCAGTCACGCCTGCTCGCTGCTCCCATATTTTGCTTGTTGTTTTCCCACATTCTTGATATTTGTACTTTTTGAACGTTTAAATGTTATTACAAATTAAGAAATTTATTAATTTTTAAATGATTTTCTATTATTTTAAAGTGTTTCATACGTCAGAAAACATCGCAATTTTGATTCTATTTGATAAAATAATACTTTTGAATAAA
>JACGDI010003141.1:861526-881950 GCA_014898725.1 Jacaranda copaia
CCAAAGAGAGCCACGCCTCTTGCATGAGTTTTATTTTATTTTATTTAAATTCCAAGAGGTGTGGCTTTTGTGTCACGCCTCTTGGCATTTTTATTTTTTAAATCTCATCTAATTGTGAAAACCCATGCCACTATATAATTTTCCCATTCTTTTCTTTAGTTTTTCGCTTTCAATATTCAGCTTCTAAAATTTAAAAAAGTGAGAGAGTGTTGGTGTTGAAACAGAGAAGAAAAATTTGAGAAGAAAAAAAAAGAATAGAAAATAAAAATAGAGAAGAAGATATTGCATTTCAAATAATTTGAGATAAAATTTAATTCGTGTTATTTAAAATTATAATTTTTTATATTTGATTATTTAGTGTTTCTTATTCCTTTGTTGTTAAAATAATATTTTTGCTGTTTTTTTTTTAATTTTTTACAATTTGAATAGAAGTCTTATTTTAGAGGAGGAATTTCTGACTTATCAATATCAGGTTAGTTTTTAAATTTTAGAAGTTTTTTAATTTAATTTGTTTATTATTAAGTTTGACATAATGTTGTGAATCCGATATTAATTTTAATATTTAGTTTCAATAATTTAATATTGATAGATATGACAGTAACATTAGTTGATATTTATGGCATTTTCTTTCTGATTAATAGTTCATGCAAAACTAGATATTTATGGCTTATGCTAACATTCCCTCCAATTCTAAAATTTTTGGCCTTTTTAGATGAAAGATATTGATGGCAATTTATTTAATTGCTTCATTAGCCAAGGGCAAAGTTAACTTACAAAATTATATTTTTTATTCATTCATACACATATACGTTAAAGGTCCGTTAGATTTTGGATTCTAATGTCATATTTTATATTTGAGATTTATGTCATTTGGCTATAAGTCATTTGATAACTTATAAAAATATAAAAAAAATAAATATGAGATAAAAATTATAATGGATTCAAGTTTTAAAGTTCATCACAAAAAACGATATCACGAATAATTTAATTTTAAAATACACAATTATTTTTGAAGTGTCAAATCACTCAAAATAATTATGATAACATGCTAATTCAACCCTAACATTTATGAGAAAAATTGTGTAACACTTAACAAAATTTTCTTCTCCGTCGTATACTCCGCATCAATTTAAAATGCGACATTTAGTGAAGGAGTGGCATATTCGGCTACTAACTTGAAATTCGCACTTAAATTATTCATTTTTCAATGAATAGCGGGGCCCGCTATGTCTTCAACATTTTTTTTGCGGGGGTCAAATTTACAATCTTTCTCCCTTTTTTAGTGGGAAATTGTCATATACATTTCAGTTATTATATTAATATTTTAAATTCATAAAATACAAATGGATAGAATAAAAACTCACTAGTAAATACTATAAAAATTAACAATTTTAGAACACCCTATGTATATGCTAAGATTTGTATAACATCAAATAAATAAAAATATTTATTTGTTCTTTGTATAGTACTATTTTTTTTTAATAACATCAACATATTTAAATTTTTATATGCACCAAAAAAAATAAATAAACAATTAATTTCAAAAAAAAAATTTGAATTTACTCACGCCTCTTGAACTGTAGCTTTTTTAAGGTGTGGGTTTCACCCGCGCTTCACTATAGTTTTACACTTTTTTAAACCACAGTAATTTTAAATTTTTTTTCTTTTTACCACATTTTCATAAATTAGTTGGAAAAACTCTTTATATGGTATTATTAGAATTGGTCTATTGCATATGTCTATCCTAATGTATAGAGACGAAGTCAGGAGCTAATAGGCTAGCCGTCCTCCTTAAAATATTAAAATTTTATTTGTTACATTAAAATTTTTATAATATTATGCTTTTGCAAATATTAAAACTCCATTTTTATATTAATTTTTTTAAAATGTTACACTTTTGCTATTGTCAAATTATAAATTTGTCTTTCTTCTTATTAAAAATATGCCTTTTGTCCTCGTTGTATTTTTTTGCATGCAATGGAATGTGTGAGCTTCTTATTAAAAAAAAATGATGCATAAACTGGAAGGTTATGGCAATTGCAAAATACATCTAAGAATTTTCAAAAAATCAGTCACTTACAGTTCAACTAAGACAAATTGCAGTAAGAATACTATAGTCCAAACAGCATTCTTTTAGTCGCATCCAAGATGAGCCTTGAGAGAAAACAACTGAACCAACTCCACTTTACTTCATATTTATTGAAAACTTTTACAAATAAAAAAAACTGTGAGCACTTTTTTGATATTGGTTTCTGGAACTCCACTCAAGCATAATTTGATAAGCTAAAAAAATAATAAGTAAAATTTAGAGGGTATTTAGGTGTGCCTAAGCCTCTCAAAACATCTTATAAAATGTTAGAAAGTGTTTGATATATTTTTTTTTATAAGCAATTCATAAGATTCTAAAATAAAATATTAGAACTCTTTCAAAAATAAATAAATAAGAAGATTTTAACTTATTTTCAAAATTTCAACAAACTCTTTTAAATTTAACTCTCTAAATTACAAAAATATCATTACTAACATTTTATAGGTTTCAAAATCTTATTTTATTCGAACACTTTAGTAATTTATTTTTTAAAAAAATTTATTATCTTATAATTAAACACCAAAAATATTTTATAAGATGTGAAAGCTTATAAAATCTTTTAAATAGGCTTAACTAAACACCCTCTTAAATATAATTTCAAGTTTGAGGAATAATTTTTTCAACAAGGAACATAGGGAACTTTAAACCAAAACAGAAACAATTTCGTTTTTCATTATTCAATTCTTGTATCCATTTTTCACAAGGCCAATGGCAGAAACAATTGCCAGTAAGCACCTACGTTTCGACAACAAAAATATAATTTCAGAAGCGAAAATTAAGCTTTAACTCTTCCCTTTTCTTGTTACAAGAATAGAAAATAAAAAATTGACCACAATTTCAGTTAATTCTATTTGAATAAGGAAATCGTTGCACGAAATCAAAGCCAATTTCCTCCTATCAAATAGTATGATTTTCTAATTACTCCTCATCTTCTGGATCTACAGAAGGACGAACAGACGTTATTATAAATGTAGAACTCATATTGAATTATGTAGATTAGTTGCATGGAAAGCCTAAAAAGATCGATATGTAGTTAATTTGGAAACAACTAACTGAATCTATAAATAGTTTATGTATTATAGAATACAATTGTAAGTTTATGAAACCCTATACGCAACAAGAAAACCTTCAATTAACTAGGTAAGTTTAAAATTATGTTTATTTAGCATGTAGGAATAGAAAAAAATCTATTACAGAGTGTGAAATATATTAAGAAATTTCTGTGTCAATAGACAAATAATACATATCAAAATTCACATTGACCATTAAAACGTAGGCGTTCTCACTTAAAAAATAAAGTCAACAAGAACATCCAAACATTTATGGCCCCGAGAACCATAGCGAGATATAACACTTACACAAGGTTTTGGTCAGGCTAGCCTCTAAAATACAGCTTGACATTGCTGAACCATGGCTCATGATAGAGAGTTGTTAAGACACAAAACTCAGTAGCAGCATAGTATGTAAGATTTACTTCAAACGGATTGACCTCCTCAGGAGACTTATCACTATCTTGGTGCATTTAAAAGGAATATCTCACAAAGTTCTCTAAAATTGCTCAAAATAAATCCAAAAACATTCCATAGAACAACATTCAACAAATACAACTGAAATGCACCTTAGGAGTCCTTTTATATCCAATTATCCAAGTAATCATTCTGAAAAGTAAACCAAAAATATGTCTCTACATATAGAGAAAGCTTACACGATAGACAAATCTATTGAGAACAAACCTTGTAGAAACGAATGCAAAAGCTAGAAAGCCAAGAGGAAATGCCAGGTGCCGGTGATGCCATCGTACTTTCAGATCGATTCCATTAGAGGATTTAAATATTATAAATAATTTTTTTTATTTTTAACATGGTGATAAATTATTGTTACTTCACGTGTTTCATACGTTTAGAAAAATCACAATTTTGATACTATTAGATAAATTAATATTGTTGAAAAAGAAAAAAGAAACGAAATTAAGAAAGATGGGAGAAGTTAAGGGCATATTTGATTTCGCTTATTAGACACAAGAAGATAGGCTAATATCAGTTAATCACCGTTTGATGTGCACAATTAAAATTGCAGGCCAAGAAGGTTAATAGCAAGGGCACGGTACTGTGCATGACATTAAGAGCTATTCATGTAGCGTGGGTGAGACCGTGATTGGAGAATGTTGGGCAGCGTTTGCTTGGACTGTTCATTAATGTCCCAATTTTGTCCCCCAAAAAACATTGATCATTCTCACTTCTATCCTTTTCTCAACGCAACTCTATCCTCTCACTTCTCATTAATTTATAGAATGAAAATTTATAATTTATATATTAAAAATTGATAATTTATACTAAGTGTGAAAATTGAAATTTTTAGGTTAATTTAGATATGCATATACATAAAATTTAAATGCTATGTATACATATTTTTTTCAAGGGCAAAATAGTCATTCAAAATATAATAAGCTTAACCAAACACATAATATCAGATTATTAGAGATTTCAATGTTATCTAATTTATATCGCAATATCTCTTATCAAACAAAATAATAAATAATTCAATCTCATACAATCATATATCATTATAATAATTACTACTATCTAAATTTTATATCAAACGTGGCGTAAGAAAATTGAGACTACTTGTATGATTGACAAAAAATACAAATTAAGCCGGTTTGCTCCAGCCCACTGCCACTATATAAACACTAGTATAGATATTTTATGTACATGGGCCTTTTGTCTAGTTGCATTGTTAATTTTTCAGATAATTTTACCTTCAGATTGGTTCTTCGATTCCAAGGATGAGCCTTAGAAGAAAATAAGGAACCAACTTCAGTTGACTTCATATTTATTGAAAATTTCTACAAATAAAAATTTTGTGCACCTTTTGATTTCAGTTTTTCGAGCTCCACGGGCTAATTTGATAAGCTCAACACATAATTAAGTTGAACTTAGATATAATTTTAGGTTTGATGAATAATTTAAAGCAAACTAGAACAACTATTTTTCTTTCCTTTTCTCCCTTTGGAACAACGTGGGTAACTTTAAGCCAGAACAGAAAAAAAATTTCATTCTCATTATTTAATTCTTGCATCTGTTTTTCATCAGGCTAATAGCAGAAACAATTGCCAATAAGCACCTATGTTTTGACAAACAAAACATAATTTCAGAAGCGAAAAGTAAGCTATAAACTCCTTCCCTTTTCCTGTTACAAGAACATTAGAAAATAGAAATTGATCATGGATTTAATTAATTCTGTTTGAGTAAAGAAATCAATGCAAAAAATCAAAACCAATTCCCCCTATCCAAGAGCATCATTTTCCAATTACTCCTCATCTTCTGAATCTGCATCAGGATTAATAAATGTTGGTATTAGACATAAATAAAAGGTTCTTAACCTTTTATTTTAAAGGCAGAACATGAAAAACTGAAGCAGATAATGAGATTTTGATAGCATTGATGATAAATGCATAGCACGTAGGATAGTTTGGAGATTTGTTAGTTTGTTTTGCAATCAAAAAAGAAGCTCTCAGATTACTACTTTAACAAATAGAAGCAAACTAAAAAATAACTAGCAAGCCAAGAAATAATTGAACACAAATTTTACTACCTGATCGTATATCCTCACTGACTTTTCCTCTGCTTTTCGCCTGTCTTATGATCATTGCGCATATAAGTTTCCACCAGTAAATATGAAATATAAGCAGAGTCAATAACATTGTATTGAAGACATAGTACATTGCCATATAGAATGGTTCTGAGAGGTTCACGATTGTCGTTGAGTGGTAGCTGAGGGATGGCAATAAGAAATAAGAAAGATGATTAGACTATGAAAGAGAAATGTCGAAAACTGCTAAATGTCGAGTTGCAATTCAACTTGGAACGCAGACCTTGTCTCCCTTATGATCCAAAAAGGAAAGTATATGAGCCTTAGTAAAAGCCATGAAAGTGCAAACAATCCAAAGAGCAGGCTCGCTCCAAACTCTTGTTCAGAGTATTTGAAAACTTTAGCTGCTTCGAGGAATACATCACTGGCATCATGCAGCACAAGCATCATTGTTCCCACCCGAAACACCCTTCGAACATGCAAACAATTCATCAGAAGTACTCAGTAATCAGCTTGTCATTAAGAAACTTAGCATCGTATCCACATGCATTTTATTCACTAATATATGGGATTTTAGCAACAACAGCCAGCAGATGAAGGAAAAAGAAGAAGATACCTTACAATGTATGAGCCTGCAATAAGGATCACAGTGACCACATGATGAGAAATCGAGACAGAGAAATCCTTCCTTCGTGTTTCCCAAGTAAGGAGGGCAACAATGCTATAGAGGTAGAACCCACATTGGCACATGTAAATGAGTTTTAGGGAAAACCTGAAACAATAAAACTCAATGCAAATTTAGATCCAACCAACAGTGTTGATCAACAAATTATGTACTATAAGGAATGCAGTTGAAGTAGATATATATTCCAATCGCAAGGGATTCTTGATATAACAGAAAAGAGCCTAATTGACAATGTAAGCAGATCTAGCAGCCACAGAACTGCAACTAGAAATTCTGTTATTCCTCTTATTCAACATGATTAACATAATTTCAAGGACAACTCTTTAGAAACATATCACATACTTCATCTCATGATTAGGCCAGTTTCTCGAGAACTCTTTTACAGCCGTGAAAAATGGTTCGTTATAGATACTCGCCAATGTGACAGTCTCAATGGTAGCAAAGTATGTAAACTTCCACATGGACTCAGAACATTTCTCTATTTTCGCCCTGGTCGCCTCATCAATCTTCTGCAGTGTGTTTCCGCCCCACAACAGCCAGATTGACAGCTTCTGGAGAAGACGAGCATAAGTAAGCCCCAATTTTATCGCAGAGCACTCAAATACAATTGCAGCACTAGGTATTTAAAATAGGGAAAACATAAAACAACAATATAGTCCCAATCACACTGCATTTTCCCCACTTATGAAGGCAATATTGGCTTAAATATTATTCAAATGTTTTTCCATCAGTGCTCCAATTACAGATAATAGCTCAATCAAACAAAAATCAACACATAAAAATTCAGTTCAGGTCCTGATATTTCATTTTCCAGTTCATATCATAAATATTGACGAAGTATAAAATATTTTCTTAAACAAATAATCAATTGTAGATCACACATACTATAAAGTTGAACAAAAGATTAAAACACGAAAACATCTCCATACATCCAACCCCCGGGAAAGAGCGCCTGCTTACGCGGAAAATGAATCTGTCAAGGAAGAATCTGGCGGCAAAGATAGCGAAGGCGAAGTAGAAAGCGACGACGAAATGCGAACCGCTGGGGACGCCATTTTGATCCAAGATTGAACCCATTATAGGCAGTAATGACCCGAACCAGCAATTCTCAAACTGACGAAATCCTCCGAATCGACATATATCCAAAAAATCAAAGTTTCACAAACTGGCAAATCATTCTCATTCAAGAGCAATGGGTTAGGTAGATAGAGCTACGACTGTAGCAGCAGATAACGAGGGAGAATCTTGTCGACTTGTGTTTATTTTATGTGCAGAGTTATGGAAGGAGCACTGAATTGTTTGAATTTCAGCGGGCATGCTGTCCCGCGGTCTAGCATTTCGGGTCCGGGAAATGTGTTAAAAATCGTCTCTTTGATTCCAGCTTAAAATCGTGATGCGGGTTTTGTATTACTTTATCAATATTTTCTGCGCCTCTTATCGGGTGGAACAGAGAGCGACTGGATTATATCATTTGGACCGTATGGCAAACTGCCAATTATCTTTTACCTGATTATTTATTTATTAGGTTCACGTGTGGAACGTAGCAAGATGAATTCTCTGTACGAAATTATCAATTTTGGTCATTTATTCTAATTGATAGTTATTTTTCATCTTTTATTATGGAAAAAATAATAGTTATTAAAACATTCTTAAAACAAATGTTTAATTGTGAACCAAACCTTTTTTTTTTTTGAAGAGAGCCAAACCTATTTCAAAACCTATCGTGGGGGAAAACATCACATATCAGCAAAGTGCTAGAGGTTAAGGAATGTCTCAAAGCATTTTAGAATATTGTACATAATTGTAGAGATGTATATAAATTTTTAAAATAGAACTAGAGAAAAATTTAAAACTTTAAAATATTTTAAAGATGAAATCTGAACCATAGAATTAAATAGATCTTCACCATCCATTCCAAAGTTAGATAGTATAAATGGATAGTAGATTTCATTTGTGAATATTACTATGTAGAATACAAAAACCTAAAAAAAAAAAAAAATACATTTTACTTTGCAATCAAATGAAACTTGCTCATAGGTTGCACTTTCTTTAAGGATGCAATTAGTAGAGAAGTGAACAGTTGTGCATAAATACAAAATAAAAGGATGCATCCAATTTTAAGACAAGACCCTTAGTAGATATGATTGTTTCATTTCTATCCTTTTTTTGTTTTCAATAATTAGAACACAATTGTAATGAAAGAGTTGAACAAGTTTTAATTCAATGACAATAAACTATAAATCAACAAAATACTAGCTAATGCTTACAAGTTTGTCCAGCTATTTTAAGTAGTCGAAAAGATGAGTTATTAACAACATAAAATTGGCATCCAAAAGTTTCATTATATTCATAGAAAAATATTCAGTGCTTCGTATGTACATCTGCTAATTATTCAAATTATGCACTCTTGTGCCTAAGTATGCAAGATTTTCCTAGATGTATGTACAAAGTATTAATACTAGTTAATTTTTTTTATGATATATTATGAAAAATTAACTAAATTACTCTTGCATGACCTAAAGACTGATGGTTGATTACAACTCACAATAGAAACTCCATTAGTTTCAAAACATATAATGATCTTTAGACCCACCGTTGGAATATTCCCAAACTAATGATTCAGAAGAGACAGAAGTTTCACTTAGGTTGGGGCTGTAGGATCAGGTAGGCTCAGATTAGGAAAAATTTGAGATCCTGCAACTTCTTCTTGCCTTGTTTGGAGAAGATTGTAGTTTGCGTGAATTAGCTAGGGCACTTTGGGATTTATAATTTTTAGTTTCAATATGTTTCATTCTCTTTGTTGGGATTGAGTGTCAGTTCATCTATATTGATTTCAGATGAAGTTTCCGATATTTCAACTTAAATATTTAGGTTTATGAGTTCTACCTTTTTCATTTTTCTTTTTCCAAATTTAAATGGACTCGTATGCCTTTTATAGTGCAAAAAAATTAGACATTGCATGCTTACATTTCGTGCAGTGTAAAATAGGGAAGAAAAAGAAAAGTTCTTCAAGGAACCGAATTGAATATAGAAGTTTTGGTTGATTTTAGTTCCTATAGAAGAATCATGATTCGATTTCATGAAATTTCGAAATGAATAAACCATTAATTTCCCAAATGAGGTTAAATTTCTTTTCGTCAAACTAAAAAGTTACCTTTGTCTTAAAAAAATAAAAAATGCTAGGATCAATCCATACTACTGAATTCATAAAACAAGGAGATTTTCTGCACTCATTAATTGTTTTATTTTTATTTTAAAGATAAATTTACCTTTTTTCCCTAGGATTTTTTATTTCTTTCATCAGAATAGTTCAATTTTGACCAACTTTGTGGTCCAGAGGATTCCAAAGAGGTGTTCAAGAACAAATTTGATGCCGAAGTGCTGGATCTGCTTGGGCCTGCTAATTCAGTTCTTTGTTACCTACCTTCCTGGTGGAAGAAAAAAATGCTTAGGATTTTTGCCTTTGTGCTGATCTTTTTAAGAGGATTATGACTGATTTCTAACTATTCTATATGAAATTTGAATATGTAATTAATTTATTTGTAGGAAAGGAAACTTAGCTTAGTGTTGATGCTTGATTATTTGTTAGCATACACTTTGAGCTGTCTTTTAATTTATTAGAATTACTTAAATTCAAATTCAATTTCTTAACATGTTTTCCTTGATATATCGAGAAATATAATTTTATGAATTAGTCAAGCAAGAAAAGAAAAATGCATATGCAAATTTGAGATATTTTAGTAAATTAACACGCAAGCACATGCACTTTGACCCATTTATATTTGAATTTTGTTTCACACATATAAATTTAAGATTGGTGTCATTCAATTAATTGATCAATTTATATACAAAAGTTTGAGGCTCAATATTTCTAGATATAAGTACATAATTGTGTATGTGTTGCTAATATTTTTAGAGGAAATATATACTAAAACATGGATCAATTTTTTTTTTTGAGTTCTTTCTTAGCAATTATGCCATATTTATATTAAATGATGTATACCTAAATTTTGATATATATATATATATATATATCAAATTTTGATAATATTGATAGTTAAATTTTGATATTAGGACAAAATTTTGCTTTGTTGCTAAGCCATTTAGCAAAAATTTTAAGGTAGGAGTGGTGAGAAAATCTTCTGTGTAAAATAATAGATGTAGTTTATATTCATAAAAATATGAATAAAACTATAATGTCTAAAATATGTAACATGAATTACTAGTTAGTTATTCAACATTTTATTACAATGTTTTTTGACATTTTATTGTTGAAGTTTTCTTCTTCTATTTCTTCATCATTCGTGGGGATTGAACTTGAGGTCTTCTAACTTTAGCATCCAATTTTAAGACAAGACCCTTAGTTGATATGGTTGTTTCATTTCTATCTTTTTCTTTAATAATTAGAATACAATTGTAACAAAAGAGTTGAACAAGTTTTAATTCAATGACAATATATTATAAATTAGCAAGCTAATGCTTACTAGTTTGTCTAGATATTATATGTAGTCGAAAAGATAGTAATTAACAACATATCATTGGCATCTAAAAGCTTCATCATAATCATAGAAAAACATTTAATACTTCATGCGTACATCTGCTAATTATTCAAACAATGCACTCTTGTGCCTACGAGTGCAAGATTTTTCTAGGTATATGTACAAAATATTAGTCCTAGTTAATTTTTTTTGTGGTATATAATGAAAAATTAATTAGATTATTTTCGTATGACCTAGAGATTGTTGGCTGCTTACAATTCACAACAAAAACTTCATTAGGGTCAAAACATATAATGATCTCAGTTAAATCATTGCCAACACATTTGATTATAGGACGGTGCCCTATAACTATTGCTATGGAAGTACTGACATCCTTTGGATCAACCATTAATCTAGGACCAAGATGAATTCCATTATGTTGAAGAATACTCAACAAACTGAACCATCATTTCAACTCTAGGGCCTTCCAAAAGTATTGACCTTGGTTGAATGTTGGGGGAGAACATGTCCCATGCTTTCTCCATTGATATTCCCAAAAGTCCTATTTCCTTGGAGTTTAAGTCTTAGATCATTTTAGATCTGGTCAATTATTATCCAAGTTCGACAAAATGCCCTACATCTAAACATAACAAAATAAATAATTAATTATTATTTCAATAAGAAATTATATATATAATTATATATTTGTATCACATTGTATAGAAATGAAGTTAACAATGCATGCATGAAATAACATGGAAATTAAAAACTCAAATTATTAAATACAACGATTCGCCGATTGCAGTATGTCAAATGTTGACCGCCATAGTTAGTAGGTCATAGCCCATGTATTGTGAAACGGCGTGGCAATGGGTTTCTATGGCTTGCTCGATGGTTGCTGTCTGAGGTGGGCCATTGCTGTGCCAATTTGAAGTGGTTGCAAGCATAAGAAATTTTACTAGAGTAAGAAAGTACCAAAAATACAACCACGTGAACTAATTCTACCGATATTTTAATTAGAAAATCTATCGACCAACACCTTAGCAAAAACTAAAGGAATCAAAGGCGAAAATAAAAGTGAAATTTGAACAGGTTTTCTGTCCTATTTATAGAAAAGGTTATATTATAAATTAATAAATATAGGTAGGTAGTTAAGCAATCGCAAAGATGTGTATTTTTAGTGCACTTTGCATGACATACTTTCAATATTTACAGAAAAGTTTTTATTATAAGTTACTAATAATTTTTTAAACATAGTTTTTTTACGGTAGTTGCTTTGGGTTCGTTATGAAAGTGGGTAAATAATGTGTCATGCTTTTGCCATTGCTTTGCCCAAATGGAATTACTTTCCTCATTTCTTTGCAAAAAATTCCACGGACATAATTCACCCAAAGCATTGACGTCTTATTTTCATGTTTAGTTGCTTATTACTGTGATTAGAAATGGTAAAGTTTCAGCAAAGGTCAAATAGACCAATTAATAAGCTATTTCTTTTCTTAGAGATTATTGCATATAGCTTCAATAAAATCGTCAATGTCATCTCCTTGCATTATAGAGTTAAATGGAGGATTTCATTCCAGAGACCAGAAAATTTTAAGACATCAGGTGTTAATTATGCTGCGACCCTTGAATGAGAGAATGAAGAGGTTCAAAAATGTGATTATGTTGTGATTGACGAAGATCCGGACTTTAAGGTATCTCAAGACAAAATCTAAAAAGCTCCTCTGCAGCTTGAAGATGGAGGACAAGCAACTCTTGCGAGCTTAAAGAATTGAATCTAAGAACTACTAAAGAGCCACACTTCATATATATTAGTGCACTTTTGAGCAAAAGTTTCAACACGGCAAAGTCTTACTACATTAATGAAGTAATTAAAATTCTATGAAAATCACAATATAAAATTAAAAGGATATGTGAATGAAAAACAACATAATTTTTATTAAGAGTCTGGAGTATAAGTTTTGATTATAATTGATGCTGCTGAAAGTTGTATATAAAGGAAATGAGGGTTGTGCTACTGGTAATTCGACCAGGGAAGTCGAGAACTCTGGATTGTATATAACTTTGGGCTTAAGATCTGCAACCACAACATACGTTAAACTAGTTGAAGTGTTCCCGGTTAAGGCACTCCGACGCTCAAGTTAGTTTTGGTCGAGATGGGGAGATCGAACAGAGTATAGAGAATGTAAAACTTATAACGTATGTGGCATTACTTTGAGCGTGGTTGGGCCTGGAGTATTTATAGCTTTTTGTAGGCGTGATTTGACTAAATTACCCTTATCAGGTGTCTTGGCCTTTGTTTTTGTCAGGGGGTTGGAGGTCATTCCATGTCCAGATCCCGGTATTGTGCCAGGTGGCTAAATCTCCTATTTTTCCTGATAAACAATACCAGTGAAAGCGTGCCTCTGCCAAAGTTGTTGGCAGGGTTGTCAGAGTTGGTGGCAGCGGTTGTACCGGCCGTCATGTGTCATTAATGTGGGGCATGCGGCCTGTCAGACTGAAAAACACGGCAAGGATCCAGGTTAATGCCGGAGTGAGTCTTGAGGTCGATATATGTCGATCAGATTCGAATATTCAAAATCCAGGAGTGGTCATGAGGTCGATACGAGTTGACCGCAGACCAGCCAAGTGAGGTCGATACCGGTCGACCAAATAGATTTACTGTTGGGCCTCCTAGGCTGTTTCATTTGATGTTGGGCCTACTGGATTATCCCATATTACTAATTCAAAGAAATCATAGAAAATTAGATAGTTTAAATTTTAAAAAATAACTAACAAATTAAGAATTTATACAAAGAAGTACATATGTTAGTTGGAAAACTAAAGAATTAAATATATAAATTAAGAAGATAAATAACATGAAAATACAAATTTTCAAAAGTTGCGCTTTACATTAATTGGCCGTAAACCATGGAGCAAGGTTGCATCCTCATGACCATGTTTGCAAGCTTTCAAATGATTCCAATTTCTCAAACGCCAGAATGAAACAGACCATCCGCCATTGGTTCACTAGCTTGAAATGACCACAAGCAATGGATGTTTTATTGGAGACAGATAACAAAATAAAAAAATAGTTCAGTTTAAATTGAAAAGTATAAATAATTAACTCTTTGAATGAAAAAATAAGTTAATATTTATTAAAGTTCATATTTGTTAGATAATTTTGTTACTTTGTATGTCCATTTATTTTTTTATGGTTATTATTACTGAAGTGAATATAAATTATTAAATATGAAATATATCAATTATGTATTAGGTGTTTATTTAGCAATAACATTTGGATTTCTACCAGTATATACATAATTTAATAAGTAATTTATTTATTGAAAGAAAAATAAAGTAATTTTTTATTAAAAAAATTATAAATAAGTAAAGATTCAACCAAGTAAAATAACTTATCAAGGCACTTGATGTTACATATATATATATACATAAATAAAGATTCTTTCTTATGTGTGTATAATTAGAAATGGGTTAACCAATTGCTAATAAATTTAATGAATATTTAAAATATATATATAATATTTCTTCGTTAATTTGCTAAAAAAAATTGAAATAATTTCAACAATTTAATAAAATATTGTAATATTTTTAAATATTTCATCATATCACATTATTCAAGGTACATTACTCAAATATGAAATATATATAATTTTTTTATTTAGACAAATTGAGAGAGTTACAATTAAAATAACAATAAAATAAAATTTCAATATCAAAAATAAATTCTTATATAATCATACATTTGAAAATAGTATTGAAAATGAATACATAAAATATAATTAATTAAAATTTAAAAAAAAGATTAAATGCTAATATTTTTAAGTAATATAGAAATTACAATTCTAAGTTGCCATAAAAAAATTATTTTTAATAAATAGTTAGAAAATAATAAAGTAATAATATTAATAAAATATTTAAATATATTAAAAGAGTATCTAATTACTTTAGAGCAAAAACAAAACAAAAACAATGTAAAGATCTTTTATAAAAAAAAATATTAAAAACTTTCGATCAAATGAACTAATTTAAATCAAAAAGAACAAAGAAATATCAATATATTATGCTAATTGGGGAAAGAGATCCTACCATCAAATAAAATTGAATAAAAATGTAGAATTGAAGTACGAATAGTTTACAAATAAAATGTTAAAAAAAATAGTTGTAGAATAATTTATATATAAAACAAATAAGATATTCATTTGCTAATCTTGTATAAATTGAATTTATTAGATAGAATTTTGTGATAAGAGTACTTAATGTATATGGTGCTTACAAAATACTTTTAAATTATTAACTTATCTAATGTGATAAAATATGATTATAAATATTGAAATTATCTTATGAGATAAAAATCTATATTGCAATTTTGAATAAATACAACATAATATTTTAATTATTATAGATAAGTTAGTCCTATTAAAATAAAATTAAAAAATAAATAAACAACTAATAAAAATTTAATTAAATTAAAAAATTTAAAATTCTAAAAATTTTACATATGATCAAATTGTGCAACTAGATAAGCACAAAATTATGCTATTATATAGCATAGATGCTTCTATTGACTTGGCTAGGTTTGTGAATTCCCATTCAAAAGGCTATATATATATATATATATATATGTATATATATTGAAAATTTGAAATCGATCTGATAAAGGAACAAACAGATGATGAATTAGGGGGAACTTTTTGGGGTAAAAGTGGAGGATAATGGAGATATACGGCGAGCATATCCTTATTGAAATTCTGATACATCTTCCAGTGAGATCACTAATCCAATTCAGGTGCATTTCCAAATATTGGTGTGATTTGATCAAAAGCCCTGGGGCATCTGAAACGTGATGCTAAGGAAATCGTTTTGCTAAAGCACTATTTGCCTACTCTACAAGAAGAGACCAGACCAAGTCATAATCGAGGTAGTGGCGACGTGTTTTCATTCTGCGATCCAGATTCCCCTGACTTGTTGGTTTCTCCAAATCTTTCCATCCCATTCTTGGAAGATGATGCGAATCATTATGTACGACTTCTGGGTCACTGCAATGGGCTTGTTTGCGTAGTTTATGATAATATCGTCATTTTGTGCAACCCGGCGTTGCGTGAATTCGAGCTTCTTCCGCCCCACCTTTTTGCCTGCCCAAAGGGTTACATAGAGCGTTTTAGGATCTGGATTTGGGTTCGATGCCAATACTAATAGTTACAAAGTTGTCCAAATATGTGATATATCGAAGGATAGTGGAGGGTGATAACCCGCCCCCTGTTCAGGACCCTGATATATTCAGGATCGATTTGTATGATTCAAGCACCAATACCTAGAGGCTAATTGATGCAGTGGTGCCACCCATTTCGCCTGCTCTTGGATTTAATATCTTCTTCGATGGTGCCTGTCACTGGGAGGTATTTACATTTGATGATGCCAGTGCCATTCTTTCTTTCAATGTAAGCACTGAGGTTTTCCAACAGTTTGAGTTCCCTAATTGGGTCCGGATTGGGTAGAGTTTAAAAATCTCGTGGTCTTAAACCAGTGCCTTGCCTAAGTTTGCTACGCATATAATGAGTCATATCTCATTGACATTTGGGTGATGAAGGAATACGGCGTCAAGGAGTCATGAACCAAAGTACTGCTAACAGGACCTTACATTGTCAGTTCTCCTTTTTTGTCTTGGCAGAATGAGTGGCTGCTGGTCGAAACCTTCGACAACGAACTGGCATCCTGTGCACTCCATGCCAATGGAATTAAGAGATTTCAATTTCATGGGCTTGAAGGCTCCATGCGGGCTATATTTCAAAGAGAGTTTAATTAGTTTGAATGAGGTAACTTTATGTTGGATAGAATTAATTTCACACTTGAAGGAAAAATAGAGTTTAGATGCATGCATATTATAAGTTGTAACGCTAACCATGCTTCAACTGATGCAACTTATAAGTGAACAAATCTCTGCCCAAATGTGCTCAATTTTCCGCTGCATTAAATAGGCACATTACCATGCCAGCCTTAGCTGGTAGTGTAACTTTGCAACCGCCTTCACCAAAGGAGAAGTCCTCCCGAGACAGTTGTGGTCGCTTGAAATCCAACCGGCCACTAGTTAGACGAGAAGCCAGCCCCAGATGCCCCTAAGAAGAGAGGGGGGGACCGGAGCTAAGGAAAGAAATTGCTGACCCATAGACTATCACGTTTGACCTAATCGAGCCCCGCAGCGCGATAGGGTCAAATGCTCCAGACACAACCAATGGGAAGAAATGGATGAATCCGCAAATCACGCGGCTCGGCTTATTCGAGCCCCACAACATGATAGGGCCGAGCGTATGAGGCCTCATTTTGATCGGAACGCTACCCAAGTTGATCGGGAAGAGTGGGAAGAAGTTTTCCACCAAGTGCAGTAACTAAACAAACGCCTTGACGAGATCTCTAGGAGAAACATTGAAAGGGCGCCTAAAGGTCTCATTGAGAGAAAGACTCCTCATTCATCTAGGAGATTGTCGACAAGTGTATTATCGTCGATGCAAAGGTCTCGACCAAACTTTCGAGGTACGATGGCTCAACAGATCCCAACAAGCACTTGATGCAGTTTGAGCATATAATGTAGCTACATGGGTACAATGAGTACATCCACACGAAGATGCTGGTGATCACATTCTAGGGCATAGCGCTCTATTGGTATGTTAAACTGGAGCCCTTGTTGATATACTCCTACGATCAACTTTGTGATAAATTCCTACACAAGTTCACCAGTCGAAAAAAGGCGAAACTCCCCTATTATTACCTCCACACTATCAAGTAAAATAATGGGGAGTCCTTTCGTGACTTTTTTAGGAGGTTTAACATAGAGGTCCTGAAGATAGACAACCCCATGATCGAGTTTTTAATCGATGTGCTGTTCTTAGGACTCAAGCACAAAGAATGCGCCAATGCTTTGGTGCAAGAGTGCCCGAGGTCAATGGAGGAACTACTCGAACTAGCGAAGAGGTATATGACCCAAGAAGAGATGAACAAGTTGAAGTTTAAAAACTCTAAGATTGATACAAAGAAAAATTAAGAGAGAGATGACCAGAAACACACAGAGAGAGGTTGATCTCCAATAAAGTACTTTCATGACTATACTCCATTGAATATCTCGAGAAGAGAGGTCTTGTTTGTCATCCAGTATGACAATCTCCTCAAAAAATCGAGGAAGTTGATGAAGATCGAAGTAATGAAAAAATCAAAGAAGTATTACCATTTTCATAAACAAAAGAGGCGTGACACAGATGAATACTTCAATCTCTAGGACAAAATTGTGAGGCTCATCAGACAGGGCTATCTCAAAAAATATGTGGCCATTGAAATATAAGCTGAAGGGGGCAAAATCGACTAAACTCCCTATAAAGAAAGATCGATCAAACTAAGGAGGGAGAACAAAGGAAAGAACCCACCTAAAAAAACTGTCCGCCTAGTCGAGGAGTAATTAAGTCTTGAATTCTCACATTCAAGTCGTTTGGCAGCGTATTTTCTGACTCTGTCTTTTGTAGTCTCCACCATATTTGCTGATTGTTTAGTGTTCGACTTGTTCCTTGCCTCCTTCAATTCCTTGTACCATTCAAGTACTCCATGCAACTTAACACAAATTTCCCTCATGTGGTCAGTGTCGTTATAATTCATGCAACGAAGACCAGATTTATCAGTCTTCCTCAGACTTTGCTTCCCCTTCTTGAATGTCTGTGTCTCGTTACCTTGCTTCTGTATGTGTGAATTACCAGCCATCATTGCCAAATTATCTACACTTTCAGTGAAGACCGTTCTTACTTCTCTTTGTTTCTCGACTCGCAAAATCATGGAGTACGCTTTGTTGACCGTTGGCAGGGGCTGCATTACAAGAATTTGGTTCCTTATGTGATCGTAAGCTTCGTTCAATCCCAAAAGGAACTGGACCAGTCTGCTAGAAGAGTTGTAATTAGCTATTTATTTTGCAATTCCACAACCGCACTCCGAAATCGGCAACAGACACTGTAACTCATCCCACAACCTTTTGAGCTTGGTGTAATACTGCACCACCGTCTGATTTCCCTGCGTGATGGAACTTATTTCCTGTTGCAACTGATATAGTAGTGGTCTGTTGCACTTCCCAAATATTTGCTCCAATTCCTCCCACAATTCCTTGGCTGAGGTTGTGTAAAGGAATGCATCCATAATGTCCTTTGAAATCATGTTCAGAATCCAAGATCTGACCATGCAATCAACTCGAATCCATTGCTCAAATTCATTGAATCCCTCCTTCAGCATGGTGCATTTTCCGTTAATAAACCCTAGCTTGACTTTTGCTCCCAAAGCTATCTTGATTGAGCGATTCCATGCAAGGTAATTGTTTCTGGTTAGTGGATTTGAAAACTGAATCATACCAAGATGATCAGAAAGCTAGAAGTGCAAAGGATTTCCATCGCTATTGACAGATCTCACCTCGCGCAGGTTCTACGATCCTCTCGCTCCATCCATGCTTCCTCAATTTTCTGTGCAGAACTCTCCATTCAGTTTTTCAATTCAACCCGCTCTGATACCATGTGAATTTTGTGGTCACAGGAGCAGAAGGAGAAGGAGAGGATTAACGCCATGACTCAAACTCTTGAGAGAAAATGAAGCCTCAGAAAACTGTATTGCAGAAAATGTGTTCATAGTGGCAGAGTCCTACTGCTATTTATAGACAATATGCTACTAATGCTCAACTAATCACCCTAACGGACTGAAATGAGATAACTATTTTAGCTGTTATGTGCACATGCATTGCATGGGGAGATGGCCATTCCCTACAATATCACAATCACTGATATTTACAATTCTTCTTCTTGAGTTTGATTTTTTATTTGTGTGATGAAGGAGTAGACAGGGGCATTTTTACTATTGAGTTAGCACTTTAGCTGTGATGTGCACATGCATTGCACGGGGGAGATGGCCATTCCCTACAGTACAACAATCACTGATATTTACAATTCTTCTTTTTGAGTTTAATTTTTTCTTTGGTGACGAAGAAGGGGATAGGGGCATTTTCACTATTGAGTTAGCACTTTCAGAGCGAAGGCAGCTCAACTGAGTTGTGGAGAGGGGTGGCGGGAGAATTTCTATTGGCATGGATTCCAGGACTATACTTTTAGGAAGAGTCTAGTTGATAGAATTCACTCACATGAAGAATTAAAGCGAAATTATTTTTGAGGAAGATCTCTCTCTCTCTCTCTCTCTCTCTCTAAATATATATATGTATATGGGGATGGAGTCAGAATTTTTGTTTATAGGGGTGAAATTATGAATTAGAAAAAATATGATTTATTTTTTTTATTACACATATATACAAAAAGTACAATGAGGCAAAAGGCATATTTTCAATAAGAGAATAAGCAAATTTATAATTTTAGAATGGCAAAAGTGTAACATTTAAAAATTTTTAATATAAAAAAATGAAGTGTTAATATTTTGAAGAGGTAAAAGTGTAACACTTTAAAAATTTTAAATATAATTTTAATATTTTGAGTGGGCAAAAGTATAGTATTGTAAAAATTTTAATGCAAAAAATAAATAAAATTTTAATATTTTGGGGGAGAGGGGGGGGGGGG
>JACGDI010003141.1:891890-921658 GCA_014898725.1 Jacaranda copaia
CCAGAACTACATACAACCCTCATTTCCTCTACAAGCAGCTTTCTGCAGCATCAGTACTTTAAAAAAAAAACAATTCCAAATCTTTCATTACCAGAGCATGGTTTATTATTGAATCTTTTTTTTTGGTGAACAACTTTTTTATATATTCTTATATCATAAAAATCAACTATTAATAATTAATTTTTGATAATTATGAACAATTAAAAATAACTATACAGTTATAACGACAGTAGACAACGATCCATATTTTTATTTACGAGATTTGAAGAAAGGATCTAATTCCTTGCTTGAGCTTGGAATTTATCTTATATTTTATTTTTATTTAAAAAAGATTAAAATAGTTGGCAATGGAATACATATCCTAACATATTTTTCATTTCTGTTTTATATTTTAACACAAAAATACATTAATTTATAAAAGTTGGGTATTTTTTATCGATACATTTCTAAATTAGTCACAATTATTTGGGACATATTTCTTGTGTTATTACTTCTCCTCAATATGCGAACTTAATGTTTCACTATAAAAATGTAAACAAACATTTGGCCTGTCATTATATGTGAAACTCTGCAGGCGCACTCACAGTGCCGTTGAGGAGCACGCAAGCCTAGCAGCCAATTTTCAGTACAAATTAAAAAGGCAGAACATTAATAATAAAACCTCAAATTATAATATGATGTGCATTAAGTGAAAATAGTTTTTTTTTATCTTTATATATTATCTAATAAAACTTTTTGCTATCATAATATAATATAATGGTAAAAATAAAAAAAATAATTACAAAAATTTGTGAGGAAACCTTTTGTTGTTACTGTATATATTTCACACATCATCAATAACACTTAAAAATGATTTATGTCAATACTTAATTTATAAAAAATATTATATAATAAATATATTTTTTTATTTTTACATATGCACCCACGCCAAGAATATTCATTAAGGTTCGAATTTTAAACTCCAAAAACAATATTATTATTAAACAATTAACCAATCAATTTATTTGATATATATAATTAATAATAATTTCTATATTGTCATTTGACAGTACTTTTTTTCTTATCATAATTGTAATCAAAATGGAAACTTGTTTCATAACTGTAACTCAATTGAGAAATCAAAAGCTTCAAATTGTAATTATGATACCACAATCACAAATTCACAAAAAATATATATATAATTTAACACAAATTAAACTCTATTTGTATCATGATATTTCTAGACTTTTGCTTCCATCATTATCCCCAACGCCGTTTTAATTTACCAACAATGCATTTTCTCCTCCTCACCACATCTTCAAAGATAATACGACTTCATGCGCCCCCCGCCCCCACCAATGCCACCTAGGTCCACCAATATTTAAGCGTGAGAAGTGTAAGGTAAGTGCTAGAAACAAACTTCGGGAGATGACGTGGGGTCGGGGGCGAGGATGAACAGGCTTGGGGATAAGCCGTAGCAACGGACAAGACAATCGGCACCTTTTTAAATTTTAAATCTATATAAAATTATATTAGTTATACAATATTTTTAAAAATTATCTTATGTTTTATGGATGTTCTCTCTCGTTCTCACGTAGAATTATATATCCTTACGTCAGGGGAAACTAATGATAAGGTGGTTGTGGCTGGAAAGGGTGGTTTGCGGGTCTTTTTTTTCTTTTTAATAACAATTTACTTAAATATATATGTGGGGGAGCCAAACCCGCCCCAGTGCTATTTCTACACTCACTTCTAAATTTTTTTAAGAAAAGAAAAAAGAGAAAACTTGATGATAAAAAATAAAAAAGAAAAGGGTATCACCGTAACATTAGTATTCGTGTAATCTAAAAAGTTTTAAATGCGAATCTTGAAAAGTCGGCGCGCTGGCATGGACACAGTGCAACGTCTGTGCAATCCAGCTCATGGACACGATCCCGCCATGCCCTGACACTTTCTAGATCCCACAGTCACTACGTCACGTCCACAAATCTGGGGACCAACGTCGGCGATGTACGGATGTGAACCTTCGAGAGTGTGGGACGCCTCCTGTACGCTTGCTTTTCTGAGACGTCTGCCCTTTACAGCTTGTACTCGCCATTGAGGTCCGTGGGGGCGATACGTGTTCCGATCGATGACCTAGTGCCAGAAGGAACTGGTACTGTGTGGGCGAGACTACGGAAGAAAGTATAGCACGCCTGATTTAGCAAACTGTCGGCTGCCGAATATGCTGATTACGGTTACCCTGACCAAATTCCCACTATTCATGCCCCCGTCCAATGGGGAAATTTAACACGATGGATCGTCCAGGGTTGAGGACTGAAAAGGGCGACTTAATTTAAGGTTGTGGATTGTCATTTTGCTAGTTTTAATTGAGAGAATTGCCTACTAAAATGAGTAGGGTCCAAATTGATATTTACAAAAAAACAAATGGGCCTTGGGAATGTTTTTATCTTTAATGTGTGTTTGTGGGGGCTTTCTTATTAACGTGGTATTTCTAAAATACCATCATTAAATTTGGGAATATGTAATTTTATTTTTGTATAATTCAAATTCAATCAAAATTCAAATTTTTGATGAAATTAGATTGTACCAATATTGATGAGTTTGGATATAATCATTTGACCCATACATAAGCACATGTCCCATTATGTGGGGCCACTATAAATAACTTTATTATCATATTTTTTATATATGCAATCTAATTAATATTATTTAAATTGTTCTTTTATTTTTGTATTATCATTCTTTACACACACATTGACACAGACATTTGAGAGTTTTTGTTCAAGTTTCCAATAGCCCTAATCCAAAAATTCGATCCATTTTAAAATAAAATCTCTATCACTCTCACATGATACTACTATTTTAGAAAGGCACACAAAACCCAACCATGTCACAATGGATTCCTATCAAATTAATTTATTTTTATGCATGTGATTGTTGCTTCTAAAACATAGTTGTTTTTGTATGTTTTTCAATCGTCCGATAGTAAAAACATCCATCTATCATATGTCTTTACGTGTATGTATGTCTCCCATTTAAGTATATTTGTTTGATTAACTTCAAATTAACATGATTTCAAGACATCCATCTATCATATATCTTTACGTGTATGTACGTCTCCAATTTAATTATATTTGTTTGACTAACTACAGATTAATATGATTTCACATATCTTTTCATATAGTTTTTGAGAAGATTAGATGCAACACACCTGATCAATACATAATTATTTGTTAAAAATAAAAAATAAATAATAAAAAGAAGTGGAGAAAATCACTTACCCTACATGATTAACAATCATTAGTAAATCAATTATACTGTACTCAATCTATCATACATAAGCTCAACTTTTATCCTTTTTTCCAATTCTCAATTATTTCCCAACACCTATCCTCTACATATTCACTATCCAACAGTATATAATCATTTTAAAGATGGCCCGAAGCATTCCAAAGTGCGGACCTTCAGACACGTTAAAAAGTATATAATCTTCTACATATCACATTGTAAAATATGTATGGGTGGGTGGATGGGGGGGGGAGCAGCAACTAAAATATATACGGCACGGCGCTTGAATTTCAACAGTATTCTTAGTTAAAGATAGGACTGTGGCATAAAATTTGAATGCATAAAAGGAGAATCGTTATAAATTTCGTTACGCTGCTTTGCTCTGTAGGCCACACTTCAATTTTTCCTTTTTCTCTCTCTTTTTTGCTTTTTTTGGGGGTTGGGGGGAGGGGGGGTTGAGGTGTTAACAAAAGTACAAAACTCATAATGTTGTATCAAAATCGAAAGTAACAGTACGTTGTCAGGTAAGAGTACAAACTCCAACACTAAATGTCATAATTATAAAAAAAAATTGGGATCTTTTTAATTATTTTATTGTTGAAATGACAACGCATGTTTGCTAAAAGTTAATTAATTAATTAAAGCCACATACTAAAAAGAAAAAGAAAAAGAAAAAGGGAAGGAAAAAAAACAAAATTGTATAAAGGTAAAAAATGACAGTTCCCAAAGAACCGAGCAAAATCGTTGCAACAAATATTAGGGCAGCACGCCTCTTCTTCTCTCATGCTCTTTTTTATTTTTTATCTGAATCAAATTGATCAATAGGTCGTTTTTGATTAGTTAAAAGAATTTGCATATATTTGTATGCTTTAGGAACTACGATTAATATTGGCACGTGAGTATTAGGATTTAATCTAAAATTAAAGATATTAATTGAAATTATTAAAAAATTTCAGTAAAAAAATGTTTGTAGGTTGGTTCAATTCATTTAAAGTTGGAGTGTGATCAATAATTCAAGCTATCATGTGTCACATGTGGTATGATTTTAGTAGGCCATTGAAGTTTGATGTGACGGGTTTGCATCTATTACTCACTATGTATTATATTTCAATCATGAGATGATAATTAAAATATGATTTTAATTCATTATTTTTGCTTTCTCTTTGAGAATTTAAGTTTTAAAAGGTTTACGCTAGAATCTTCCCCAACAATTCTAACCGCATGTTGAAGTTCGGAGCCGAAGTCTGGTGCAATCAAAAGACTAGCAACAAATATGTTGCTTGAGCCTAGATTAGATTTTTAAAAAAAGTAGTTTAGATCATTTTCAAATGAATTTGAATTGATAAAAATGCGTACTTTTATCTCTTAACGATAGCGATATCTATAAAAAAATAAAAATATATACTCGTCACATTACGTTCTAATAATTAAATAATTTGTAGATCGATCAAATTAAAATCACCATTTAAATTAAATTCGATGTAATATAAAGTAAGTAAAATTTTAAATTCTACTTATTACAAAAGACGTGAATTCTTGGTGCAACCTCTGTAACCACCGGGCATAGTTATTCTTTTAGCCATTCCCCACCACCACCTGTTCTCCTTCCTTTTTTAACGCCTAGTGAGTGGGCATGTGCATAATCATGACCATATCTCTGGCAAGTGATGAGGCACAAAAAAAGATTCCGATTTACTCACATACGTGGCTCATGCTTGTAAGTTGTAACCCAACTTCATTCATTTTAAATTTAATCATTCGAAAAAATCCCGTGCATGAAAGTGCAACGGAAAAGTCAATTGCTCTATCCATCTAACTGTTCCGGGAATCCATTTGATACAGCAAAAAGTGGTTCGTTTTGTGATGGTCACAGTGCCTCCCAATTGTGCTCTCTGAGATACATATTCTTACTTATCTAGTAATGATGATGCTGACTGAAATCTACATAAAGGAAAATTGCTTTTGCGACCTGGATCTATTGATTGATCTTGTTCTTCACTGCTATAGTGAAGAGTGTCTGTAGAGGAAAAAATAATTTAAAAGTTTTTTTTTTAAATTTTATTTACAAATGATCATGCAGGTTTAAGGGTTGCTAAAATTTGAATTTAAATTTTATATATGAAAGTGTAAGGATGATATTGTCAAAATTAATTAATTATAACTTATATGAATTAGTTCAAAAGTACATATGTTATCATTAATTAATGTGTGAGTTTTTTCTCTTCAAATAAAGTAGACGAATATTCATATGATTTACAATTCCTGATTAGCATGAATACAATGGATAAAATCGGCCTAATCTATTATTTTTCATAAGAAAATGAATGAAATTTAGAATAATGAGTAATTCATGAATCGATTATCTGTTTGATTTTATTTTATTTTTTAAAAAAAGAGCATTTTTCCCATGCTATGCAATGGATTTTTAGAAATTACTATCTCATAATTTTTTCAAATAGATAAAAAGAATCAAAAAATATATATTGATGAAGTATATAAAAATTTTAAAAAGAATTTGAATTATACATACTTATACATATATAATTACACATATATGAATAAAAAATATAAATTAAATAACATATTTTAAAATTATAAATATTCAAAAAGTGAAATAAATTTTAAAAATACTAAAATCAAATAATAAATTTCATCCTATAAAATTATAAACTTAGATGAACAAAAAATAAAAAATAAATTACCAAATTTAACAATTAAATTGATAGCTTGATTCAAACAATGAGTAAAAGGATACTAAATATATAATAATTTAAATAAAAAAAATTAAATGAAAAAATTTATCAATAAGGGAGAGAAAAATGCAATTAATAAAAATAAAAAAAATTAAAAAAATATTAAGAGCAATGAATATATCTCATCTTGTAAAACTATAAATTAAATGAACAAAAAGAGAATTTAAAAATAAATAAATTAAATAAATAAATTGATAACTTAAACTAAGTAATAAGGGGAAAAAACAAAAGTTTACAAATTTAATAACAATAAAAGCTAAATGATAGACTTTTTTATGGCTGAAACAACAAATTATAGCGTTAAAATTTAAGAATCTCTTCTATTATGTAAAAAACCTAGAAACTAAACCAAAAAAATGAAATATAAAAAAGTGAAACATAGAATCAGACAAACAATAAATGATTTAAAGAATGAATAAAGAGGCATATAAAGAGATATAGGGGAAGAAATTCTAAAAAATAAAGAGGCACACAAACAATAAAATGAAGAAAATGCTACAAATTGAGAATATTAAAGAAATAACTTTTGAAACACTCTATGTATAGTGGTATAGATATAAATTTGTTACTAAAGATAAGAGAAAAATTATGAAAAACTTATCAAATTATAGCTTGTAAATGATCAATGAATGTTCTACATATTGAGAGTAGAGATGAAAAAGATTTTGTAAATAAAATATAATTGTGCTTTTTTATTATTATAGATAAATAAAGAATTTTTTTTTAATCAAGGAAATAATTTAGGAATAAATAATATCAATTTTAATAAATGAAAATTAATTTTTAAATTTAATTAAAAAAACTCAAAATTCTAATAATTCAGAATTTGGCCAAAATTGCATAATTATTAGTCCCATTCCATTGTGCAATATATAATAGTATAGATTATAAGAGTTCAACTATATACTTGGCTGATCACACAAAAGAGGAATAAATTCAAGTTCATAGTTTGCTATTCAAAATTATCGACTTTTTAATAGATTGTACATTCTTAATAGCCATGAAATAATCATCTTATGGTGACAAATTCTATCAATTATAGAGTAACATATATAAATGAATTTCTTTGCTAATTGCAATATAACTTATAATTTCTATATTCCACAAAAGAGCAACAACATCATTATATCTTATGATCAGTTCTCTATGAATGGCTCTTAATAATTTAGTTGAATCAAATGAATTGCACGTACAATCATGGATTTTTGATATTGATGTAAATTCGCGTATTTTTTTCTTGTCAATCAAATAAATAATAAAATAGGATAAAAATACTGTATTCTATCTTATCATTCTAAGCAAATTATTCCTAAGTGGTAAAAAAAATGAAGAGATCCATAAAAAATAATAAGATAATAAAATCAAAAGGAAGAGGATATGGAGTTATCCCTGCAAACAAACAGATATGACAAAGTACTTCCAGATGCCAAGGAAGATGCCAATATCTGCCTAATTTAGCCAAACAAGGGATAAAGATCAGAGACAGTATTATTCCCATTTTAGTAACAAAAATACAGCGAAAAGCGAACCCTATTTTACTACCACTCATTAATTCTTGGTGATGAATGAACAAGATGACGTGCCCCCTTAGTAATCTTACTTTTACAATTCTTTTTTTTGGATAGTTATCTTGCTTTTACATTTATTCCCTCGTTTATGCATGAGTTGTTTGGAGAAAAATTATTATTATAGCATATTTGAAAATGACAAAACATTCTCTTTTAACAATTTTTTTTGGCTGGATGGGGAAGTTGATAGATTACCCAAACTGTATGGCCAAAATAGTCATTTTCATATTAAAATTAGTTATGTAGTCTATTAATTTATTTGAATAATTAATCAATCACCTAATTATGAATTTGATGTGGAGCAAGGTGAAGTTACTGCAAAGCAAGACTTTATTATCTCAACCCTCAGACATTGAGGTTGTGATAGTTTACGAGAATGATTTGATGTTTTTGTGTTTTAAAGATTTTGGGAATATTTTAGTGTTAAGAGATATGGGAATAAGAGATGAGATTGTGGATGGTTGTGAGATAAAGTATAATAATTATAGTGATATGATGTGTTGATGTGATTTGAGGTTGTGAGATTATTTTTTAGGTATGTTTAAAAATTTTATTTGAAATAATAAAATTGTTGTATGAGATTTGTCTTTTTGGGTTTGCTTGGAATTTACAATAAATTAACAATTTGTAATAAATTTTTAATTTTAGTAAATCAATTTTTTCCTTTAACTTTACCAAAATATTGTTTATGAATAAATCTATTTTTTTATTTGTTTGATAGTAATATATTAAAAAAATCTATAAATATATTAAACTAATTTTTTTGTAAATGTAAAAAAACCTATCGTGTATTACCTTACTCTTGTCTCATGTTTCTAAAACCAAAAGAATAAGAAAAAACTCATACGCAATCACAGCATGAAGTTGTGAGTTTGAGTTAGATGTTGATCTGTATTGAGTGGTAGAACGAAAGATTCAATCACACACAACGCTTTAAGTTAATCGAGATTATTTTCAACTAATATCATTTAATGATTAAATTATAGCCATTTTGAGAAAAAAAACATCTAATTTACATTTACAGACGACTTCAAATATTAGAAGTTACATAAGTTACATGACATCATTTCATCAGTTAGATGACGTTGAATCGAGTCGCTTTTGGATTAAAATTTAATGAAGTTTGACTTAGTTAAGATGGATGTGAATTTTGTTTTATTTAGAATATATGTATATATTTTTAAGTAATGGAGGTAATTTTCAAAATTTTCCAATAATTCCTAATGGAATACCGAAGCCTTTCGCCGTCACATGGTGAGTGGCCCGGTAGCTCAACCATTCTTGTATTGATGAGTGTAATTGGAGGTAATTTTCAAAATTTTCGAATAATTCCTAATGGAATGCCAAACCTTTCGCCCTCACGTAACGAGTGGTACCTCCACCATTCTTGTGCTGCTAAGTGTAACTGGTTGCAGTTAAAGTGAGCCATCAATGCATGAATAATTGCATTGATCTCAATTGTCGACTCCCTCAAACAATCACTGAAAAATCCATTTTGCCTATGAAAGTTGGCAAGGATTAGCCTATAAATGAGTTACAAAAATGCAATTCCATTCAGCTCAACTTAGAGGGTGTTTGGGTGAGCTTAGGTCCCGTTTGATTTTATTTTTATTTTCACTTTTTATTTTTATTATTTTTAAAGTTTAAAAAGTTAGTTAGTGAAAATGAATTGAAAATGAGTTTATATGAGGATGAATTATTGGAAAAGTAATAATTATATTGGTTTTAATAGATTGTGGATAAATAGAGACAGAAATAATGGAATAGAGAGATAAAATATATAGATTATTGGATAATATGTTTTGAAAATGAAAATGATGTTGGGTAAAAATGTGTAAAAAATAATGTGTTTCATTTGTGGAATAGTAAAAAATGAAAAAAAAAAAAGTGCTATGGAAATTGATATGGGATAACCCAATAAGCCCAACAAGCCCAACATCAAGTTTGGGCCAGATCGCCTATTAAGAATAATTTGATCAACTTGTATCGATCTTACTTGGCAGGATCTGCGGTCGACCTGCATCGACCTCAGGACCAATTCAGATGTTTCAACAGTTAGATCTGGTCGACATGTATCGACCTCAAGACCTACTTCGGCGTTAACTCAGATCTTCACTACATTTATTAGTCTGACATGCAGCATACCTTCGCATTAATAACGCGTGACAACTGGTATAGTTGCTGCCACCAACTCTGCCAACAACCCTGCCACCACCTTTGGTAGGGAGGCTCCTCCAGAGGTACTATTCACCATAAAAAATAGAAGATTCAACCACCTGAAACAGTATCAGGATTTGGATATGGAATGACCATCAACTCCCTAACAAAAACAAAAGTCAGTACACCTAATAAAGGCACCATGGTCAAATCACACTTGGTGAAAGCTATAAATACTTCATACTCAATCGCGCTCAAGGTAATGCTAAATATGCTATAAATCTTCTATACTCTCAGTCTTCTATTCGATTACTACATCTCGATCAGAACTAACTTGAGCGTCAGAGTGCTTTAGCCGGGAGCACCTCGGCTAGTCTAACATATGTTGTGGTTGCAGATCTCAGACCTCAAGAGAAATACAACTTTGAACACTCAACCTCTCAGGTCAAATTTATCCCAAGCACTACTCTTTCACTATAAGTGACTTTCAGCCGCATCAATTTTGGTGCCGTCTATGGGAAGAATCGTGGCTTTGGGAAGGTTCATCGCAAAATTGGCCGACAAAAGCCTACCCTTTCTCAAAATTCTTAGAAATGCCAAGAAGACGAGTTTCCAATGGACAAAATAGTGTGATTGGGTGCTGATCGAGTTGAAGCAATATTTGGCCTCACTCTCGATGTTGGCAAAACCTGAGCTAGGAGAAATACTCCAGGTCTATTTGGTAGTCTCTGAAGCATCGATTAGTTCGGTGTTGGTATCGACCCGAGATGATAGCCATCGATCGGTCTACTATTGCAGTAAGTCACTCCAAGGGCCAAAGCATAATTATTTGAAAATCAAGAAATTCACGTTAGCATTAGTGACCACTGCTCGAAAGCTGAGATCGTACTTTCAGTCTCATTCTATCATAGTGCTAACCAACCAACCATTAAAATAAGTGTTGGCAAAGCCCGATAAATCAAGCAAATTGACCAAGTGGACGATCAAGTTGGGGGACTTTAATATTAGTTTTCAACCTCGAATAGCCATCAAAGCACAGGTTCTTGCCGACTTCATTGCAAAGCAAGTTGATTTGCCCAAAAAGAGTGTCCCAGCCCCTCTGGTTTGGACCTTGCACGTCGATGGGTCATCTACTACATATGGAGGTGGAGTAGGGGTAGCTCTTCGCTCACTAGATGCCGAGAAGTATGATTTTACAATCAAATTGGATTATACTATCACAAACAATAAAGCTGAATATGATGCCCTACTGGTGGGAATGAGAATGATGCTTGAGTGAGGGGTTGAACACCTGGTCGCGATTACGGACTCCCAGTTAGTAGCGGAGTAGGTTGAGGGAAATTTTCAAGCCAAGAAACAATCGATGACCCAGTACTTAGCCGAAATAAAGAAGTTGCAGCAATCATTCAAAAGTTTTACTCTCAGCCAGGTCTCCTGATATAAGAATGAACGGGGCAGATGCTCTCTCCAAGTTTTCCAGCTCCATCAAAGAAACAAGAGACAAGAAAATCACATTTTTGGTCTCGGATAGGCCGTCAATTACACTCTTTGACGAGAACTTGGTAGCAACAATTGAGGAGACGATAGTTTCTTGGCAAACCCTAATAAAGCTATATCTCAGGCAAGGTACTATCCCTGACGACAAGAATGAGGCTCGGCGTCTTTGAGGTTAAGCCTCCAAATTCGCCCTCGATGAGCATGGTCAGTTGTACAAGAGATCCTTCCTGGACCCCCCTTGAGATGCCTAGATGAAGATCAGGTGCTAAAAGTATTACAGGATGTTCATGCAGACATGTGCGGCAACCATTCTAGAGGGAGGTCCCTCGTCCACAAAATAATTAGGTATGGGTATTTTTGGCCAACATTGTTGAAAAACTCCGTGGATTTCGCACGCAAATGTACATCATGTCGAGTCCATTCCAATCTGCCGCGCCACTGGTTAATGTCTAAATTTTCTGGCCATCAAGTTTCTAGTCAACCTCGTAGTTGACGACTAAGCAGCCCCTTGCTGCTACTTAAACGGCTCTTGGCCATCAAAGTTTTTAGTTGACCTCGTTGTCCATGAACAAGCAGCCCCTTACTACCACTCAAATGGCTCCTAGCCGTCCAAGCTTTTAGTCAACCCCATAGTCAATGAACAAGCAGCTCCTTGTTGCCACTCAAATGGTTCCTAGCCATCTAAGCTTTTAGTTAACCCTGTAGTCTACGAACAAGCAGCCCCTTGCTACCACTCAAACGGCTCTTAGCCGTCCAAGTTTTTAGTCGACAACGTAAGTCTCTCGTCGACAATCTAGTCAACCTTGACAAATGAGCTTTTCCAGGCAACCATCCAATTTTTGTTAACGCCGTAGTTGGCAAAGGATGCGATTCCTTCTAATGAACAGTTAAATCCAAGGGTCGAACAAATAGTCAACTAGGAGTATTAATCAATCGACGACACAGTAATGCAACATAATTGCTACGCAACAGGCAATCAAATATTCTCTATATTATCACAATAGAAACCAAAGGCTATGTATGGCATAACATGATGGAAATGAAAAACAAAATATGCCTTTATTCATCAATCACTTGTAGGTTACAAATAAAAAGAGAAAGAAAAAAAAAACAAAAAAAAAGGGAGGCACAAAAGAAAAAGGCTAGTTTAGTTCTTTCTCGGCTCTTCTTAGTCGCCTTCAGCCCATTCTGAGTCAAGTTCTGGCACCACACAGGCGAGTGAAGAAACTGCTTGGGGAGGTTCAGAAGGTCCCGCAATATCACCCATAAAGTTAGTTAATTGCAGCACATACTATGCCAGATCAATCTCTTCCTCCTTCATATAGGCTACGAGGTCCTCAGTGAACGTAAATTCAGCAGATATTTGGTCCAGCCTAGCGTCGACCTCAGCCTTCTTCTTTTGCGCCTCAGTTGGTGGCACATCGAGTGCAGCAGCTGTAGGTTTGCCCTCCGGGGCCTACTCGACACCTCCCTCTTCTAGCTCAGGATAAGGCTCCAGTTTCTTATCAGTGCAAGGCTTATTTTGCTTTATACATTGGTAAGTATGAGATCTCATACTCACCACATTGTAGTAGTAGGACATCGTCTTTATTATCCCGATCTGGCTGAGGCTCATTAATTTTTGTTGATCGGCCATGAATAGCCCTAACATCATCCACTTTAGAGCTTCAGTGCCCAACGTCCCTCCTTGGATAATGGAGGTTAAGTCAGTTATCTCCTTATCAGGGTTAGTGGTGAATTGGGGAGAAGATAATCAAGGAAGCTAGAATATTGCACCACCACCAGGTTTACCAAATAGGTCGTAACCTATCACAGCCTTTTACTTTCCTTTGCCCCCCGCGGTTTTTTTTGGTGTCGAACCCCCCTATTCGACCATTTACCTCTCACCTCGACTCGTGGGGGTGGTGCAGACGTCAACCTTGTCAAGCCTGCTTGTTCGACGGGAGCACTTTCTCGTCAAGCGACAGCAGCTCGACGGTGCTCCTCGTTCCTCAACGCCTGGACTTGGGATTCATTGTGGCTGAGGGCCATTACTTCATTGCGATCTACACATGCAAATAAATTAAGCAAACATCAAACTCGAGTAGAAAAATTAGTGTTCAATCAAAACAGTCGATGAAAAGTTTCTACCTAGTCGATCGCCTACAAGCAGATCGAGTTAGGCATGTGATAGGCCAGCCAAAGTCAAACACCTCTCTTTGGTCAGAATTGAGGCCTCCATTTGTCCAAATCCAATCAAATCCCGGATAAATGTGTTGGGCAAACTAGGTGTTTGGTTTTCGGGCATCTCCATAGGCCTTCTCCACTAGCCCCTTGGCATGGTAAGAGCCCCCAGCCCTCGAACATAAAAGAAATATTTTTTCCACTCTTGCCTATAAGAAGAGGCAGGGAACACCAAAAGCTTTCGCTGGAATCGAGCAGTAAGATAATAAAAACCAAACTCTTCAGTGCTACCTGACTTCCAGGACATGGGTAAGTGAAATAAGTTTGAGAAGTTGGCAAAAGATGCGGGTTGGTTGTACAAGTACATTAGCACGGCAAAACTATATAGTGTGGCAAAATAGTTCGAGAGTACCTGGGTGATGCAAACTTCTAGACCTAGTAAGAGGTCGAATATTGGTTGGGCAAGTCGAAACCTAAGGCCGTAATTTAACTCCACCTCAAACACAATTATATACCCCTAGGGAGGTCGATGCATCCTACCCCGAGTCCGTGGCGCTATCAATTTGTATTCTTCAGGGATGTGGTACACTGCCCTAATACGGATAAGGTCAACAGGGGTTATCTTGATGCTATTTCAGTGTAATAGTTGGGAGTAAACAATCGATCCTGGGTTACAAGCACATCACTAGGGCCAGCATCCCCCTCTGAAACAACTCTAACATCACTCGAGCTACTGGAACTACTCGAGCTAGAGCTATCGCTCATGGATGAACTCGATTCACTCTCACGAGACATTTAAGATATACTTTTTGCCCTAGTCTCCCCCTCATAGGCCACACTCCCTGACCTAGTGTCATCACTATTTGAACTAGAAGACATGCTTCTACAAATGAAAAGGTAGAAAAGAACAAGAACGGTAGAGGTACTTATAATGGAAATCTTGAAAATGTTAAGTGCACGAAAACTTGAGAGCTTTAAAGCCAACCATTTGACCAGATGTATTGGTAGCAAAAGTATTATTTATAGGTGTTCGTGCTAAAACATTCGAGTAACTGTTATGATGACAGCCTGCCCCAGTACACTTCGTATTCTGCGCACTAATAGGCGCATTAAATGCAGCAAAACTGCCTCAAACCCTGGTTAGCAGTTCAAAAACCTGGGTCAAGGATTCAAACATCCTAGTTGAATGAGGGTAACCACCGTAACTAAATGTAAACTCCCTTCTTCTTCTCATCGACGCGCTCGATCAAGACCGCGAGTTGGGGGGACTCATGATATGAGATAACCTAGTAGACCCAACAGGTCCAACATCAAGTGGGATAGCCCAGGAAGCCCAACATCAAGTTTAGGCCAAATTTCCTATCAAAGATCATTTGATCGACCTATATCGACTTTACTTGGCAGGATCCGCGATCGACCTGCATTGATCTCAGGACCACTCCAGATGTTCCAACAGTTAGGTCTGGTCGACATGTATCGACCTCAAGACCCACTCCGGCATTGACTTGGCTCTCTGTCGCATTTATTAATCTGACAGGCAGCATGCCTCCTCATTAATAATGCGTGACAACCGGTACAATCGTTGCCACCAACTCTGCCATCACCTTTGGTAGGGAGGCTCCTCCAGAGATACAATTCATCTTGAAAAATAAGAGATTTAACCACCTAGAACAATACCAGAATCTGGATATGGAATGACCATCATCTCCCTGGCAAAAATAAAAGTAAGTACACCTGATAAGGGCACTATGGTCAAATCACGCTTGGAGAAGGCTATAAATACTTCATACTCAACCGCGCTCAAGGTAATGCCAAATACGCTATAAACCTTCTATACTCTCAATCTTCTGTTCGATTACTACATCTTGACCAGAACTAACTTAAGCATTGGAATGCCTTAGTAAGGGGCATCTTGGCTAGTCTAATGCGTATTATGGTTGCAGATCTCAAACATCGAGAGAAACACAGCTTTGAATACTCGACCTCCTAAGTCGAATTCATCCCAAATGCTACCCTTTTCACTATAAGTGACTTTCAACCGCATTATAAATGAAACCAAACAAGTTCTTATAAACTCCTCAAAACATCTTATAAGATGCTTGAAAACTTATAAGATAGTAAAAAGTGTTTAGTAATTTTTTTTTTTTAAAAGAGCTTATAAACTTCTAAAATAAGGTATTATGAGCTTATAAATTCTTTTTAAAAAGTAAAAAGCTCCTAACTTATTTTAAAATTTTTAACAAGTTAACTTAATTTTGATCATATTAATTATAAAATTATCATTATTAATATTTTATAAGCTCAAAGATTTTATTTTATCCAAACATTTTAAAACTTATTTAAAAAAAAAGATCTGGCATCTTATAAGTTTCAAAAATATTTTATATGATGTAAGAGCTCGTAAGATCTTTTAAATAAGTTTAGCCAAAATCTTCTTTAAATAAGCTTTAAAGTGTATTCGGGTGAGCTTATAAACTTCTCAAAATATCTTATAAGATGTTTGACTACTTATAAGATGTTAAAAAGTGTTTGATATCTTTTTTTTGTAGAAAAGAGCTTATGAGCTGATAAAATAAGATCTTATGAGCTTATAAACTCTTTTTTAAAAAGTAAAGAATTCCTAACTTATTTTTAAGATCTTAACAAACTTCATTAATTTTAATAATTTAATTACGAAATTGACATTATTAACATTTTATAAGTTTCAAAATTTTATTTTATCTAAATACTTTAAAATTTTATTTAAAAAATATTTTATAAGATATAGAAGCTTATAAGACATTTTAAATAAGTGTAACCAAACACTCTCTTAGTATCAATACTAGCAAATATTTACCACTTCAAAATTCAAACTATTCCCCTTTGATTTTATTTTGAAATATCTTTTCCAAAACGTATCTTGAAAAGTTATTTGAGAAAATCCATGAAAACTAAAGTATATCTAATTTATTTTTTAAAGAAACGTTTTTCTTAGCTATAAAAGCGTTTTTCTGGTAAAATTTTGTGTGATTAATTGTATCATAACAAACTTTTGTACTATTATTGATATAGTTCGAATTTAGGTTTAGAGATCTTTCTGAAAATTAATAGGAATGATGTAAATATTTTGGATTTCTAATTCATGAACGCGTTTGCTATAGAATTTGCTTGAATTCTAAAAATGATGTAATACCTCTTTTTTCTGTCATTAATGGCGGTATTAATACTAGTGTACTGGAATTGCACTATTTTGCATTATCATTCATTTTAATATCTGGTATTTTTTTGGTAATTTTACTAATATACTCTTAAAATATGTTATTGATATATATATACACATATGTGTGTGTGAATAATAATAATAATATCATATTAAAAATGCTATGTCTATATGGAAATAATAATTAAAAGTTTTCATACTGTAAAATGATTTAAAATTATTGAATTTTTAATATACCAAAAAAAAAGAAAATACGTCCAAAAATAAAATCAAACATATAGGATTACACGTGGAACAAGACAATAGGATGATGAAACTCGATAGTAACGTATGTGGCTGTACGAAACCGTAGGAGACCTGAGGAGGCAGATTTGAAACAACCTCGCTTTCGCATCTTAATAGTATCGTGTCTTCCACTGCCACAACCCACAACATCCTTTATTTATAATTAACAGCAACCGTCAAACCCAATCTAGCCAAGGATTACTTGAGTTCTTTTGTCTCAATCTCATTAAATTTAGTATGACCATTTGCTAGCTCTTGAAACCGACCAATGAATGAATTTTCTTGCATAATTAGTCGGGTTTTGAAAAAAAAATAAGGATCTATGGCTCTATTATTGAGCAAACGTTGATATGTGTACGGGTTCGTGGCTTAATTTTGATTTGTGCTGGTGTGCCTTTAACAAATTTGGTATCTAAGGAATTGATGTGAGCTTGAAGGTGATTATTTAAAATTGTTTCTAGTCAATTTAATGATCAATGTTGAGTCAGTATTATTTAGGTTGAATTAATCCTAAATAAGCTTAAATCTGGAGGGCACAAATAAGTTTAAGATTGTTGGAGGTAGTTCGATAAAAATTCTCAATGATTAGATCAATTGTTAATGAAATGAGTTATAGAAAGAAAATAATATGGCTCAGTGAATATATATAAATAGATTCACTGTAAGTTATTTACATGTGAATATCATTTAACGGAAAAAATGGTGTATAATGTAGTTGATATAAAACGTCCATGACAATTGGGGAGGGGGATGTGTGGAGTAATTAGATTTGAATAGAAAACATATAAATTTTCAAATTGTGGTGTGATTTTTCTTAACTCCAATGGTATTTAAGGAATTTTATTTATGCCCATGTGAAAATTAATCACGAATTTTTTTGGTGAAAGCAAGAACGAGTTATGTTAGCATTTGTATTTTATAGAGCTATTATTAACTATTCTAGTATCATTTGTAAAGTAGTAGAGTCATGTGTTGGGGAGGTTCATATACATTCCAAAACTTTGAGAAAGCACGTGGAATGCGTGAAAAATTATGGGCAGAATATTTGTCATCGTTTATTAGTAACTCCAAGCCCATTTGTTGAGATTTGTTTGTACAAACAATGAATTATATTACTTATTAAGTCAAGATATTGGTAATTGGTGTCAAAAAAAAATGTCAAGATATTGGTGTAAAAAAAAAAATGAGTTCAAAACTTTTTAAATATAAAAATTTGAAATACCAATGATAATATTGAAATAAAAAATTACAAAGCATTTAAATATAGAGGTTTGGCACATCAATGATAATACTGAAACAAAAATTTACAATTCGTATAGTACAGAGGAATCAAGATTTAAAATAATGACGATAATAATAATTTTTCTTAATCGAAAAAATTGAATATTAATAGCAACAACTCTTTCTCATTCTAATATGAAAAATAGTTACTTCACTTAAATGAAATTAATTAAATGAGAATTATGAATGAAAAAGAGGGTACCTTCCCCGGCGGACCAAACGTCCCTCAACGAAAAGAAATTTCCTCATTCTACCATGAGAAATTGTTGTCTGAGAATTACAAATGAAAAAGAAAATTCCTTCGTTAGTCGGCCGAATGAATGAGACTTATTCTCCAATGGGAAAAAGGGTTTTCGTTCTGTCATGGAAATAATTATTTTCATTCAAAGAAAATTGATCGACAATTATAAATTGACAAATGAATGGGACTTATCCTCATACTATCTATCATATGTCAAATAGATAGTTTTCCTACTACTCACAATGGGAGAAGGCCAAAGAACACAAGAAAAGAGACTCTTAAGTTTCCCTCTCGAAATTTTTATTATCGTATTTACCAACTAAAATAAGGTAGCAAATTGATGGGAAGCCTCAAGAGTCTCATTAAATTTTCGTATACAATTTATCAAAAATGTATTTGCTTTCAGAAAATTATTCGAGTGAGAAAATGATTAGATGTCCCTCTTTAATCAGTTTTGGGAGTATTTATAGGTTTTGGACTAGGAGTTTAGGTCCAAGCTCATGTTCAAATTAAGAGTATTATTCTCATGTGTAATGATCCGTTATATTAAGGTGCATCTTATCGATGATAAATTGTCTAGTCGTATTGTTGTTACATCACAAACAAAGGAATACAAAAGACTATTCATTTTGACTTCTAACCAGAACAATAAAATGAAAAATTACTATTTTCAGTGGAACCTCATTCTATCAAAAGTAATTTTATTGAAATGTTTAGTTCATCTAGCATATATACCTTATTGACGTTTATTGAAATCTTGGTATATGATTTTATTATTTTATTAAACAAGTTGATGTATCGGATAAATTTAATTTTTTTCAAATTTAGATACTTATAGCCAATTTCATATTGATATTTTGAAATTTTATAAAATTAGTTTCTTATTAAATTGAATTTGAACTGAATTGGTATTATGATCCCAGCAATTGATAGTTAGCACAATTGGATAACGCTATTTTTTTTTAAATATTATAAATAACGAATTTTTTAATTTTTTGAATAAATTAATATAATCATACTATCAAATCAATCAAATTGAAGTATAAACTATACAAACATATGCATATAATATGTACAAAGGAGCCAATAATATGGGAGATTGATTCCACTTAGGGCTATCAAAGGATTGGATTTGGATCGGATCTATTACATCCGAATTCGATTATCAAAATCCATATCTGAATCCGATCCAAAATCCTATAGGATCTTTCTTAGCCAATATCATAAAAATATTGACTCAATTTGACTCAATTTATTTTTTTATTTTTTTCCTTTTCAATTTTATAAAAATATTGTATTTATAAGTAAATTTATGTCATTTTGAATTTTTAACAACTTTTTATTATATATTAGTTTAAAAGTTAAGTATTTAAATACTAAATTCATATTTCACACTATATTAATGCATAGATAAACTATTTTATGTTATTACATGTGACAATTTATCAATATCTCTCTTATTTTTTAAATTAAAAACTTAATATTAATAGTATAATATAAACGTTAATAACGATATTAGATCAATATAATATATAAATTTTATTTTAATTTTTTTTTTAATATTATATATAAGAGTATTAATTCAATAAAAAATATTAAAGTTCAAACTCGTATCTTTAATAGATCGGATCGGATTACTTAACTCCATATCCGATCTACTTATTTTGAATTACAAATATATATAATAGAATCTGATCAATTGAATACTTTAATCAAATAAAAATTTTAAAATTTGAATCGAATTCAAATTGAATTCGAATTAAAATTCAATCTATTGACTGCCATTGGACCAATTGGATAACACTATTGAGTCAGCCGTGCAGTGTGCATAGGAAAATGGATTTGTGGAAAGCCCAAAAAATTTGGCAACTAACGACACAAAATACCATATGTATTCATTTGTCCCGAAATTAGTTGGATTTATTATTTATAGGGAAATTTCAATTCATTGGGCCCTTTGACATCCTTACGTCTGGCCCAAATCCATAGTGGGCTGAGGATTCCAACCTTGTGGAACAAATTTCTTAAAACTAGGCTACACTTAAAACTGGGCTATAAATTTCTTACAAATTTGCAAGATATTTTTCCCATCCTTAGAGATCTATACATACACATACTTATATACGCACACATACATAGAATGTGATTGGCGTGAAATTTGGGATAATTTTAACGGGAAGCTATTAACATGGATTATTGAATTAATTTTTCTCCCTTATTTGTACTCCAAACTTCAAATATAAAGGCATACGAGGAAGACGCCCTTAGATTAAGTGACCACTTGCAAGATTGTTTGATTGATTACAACAAAAATTAACAGTTTCATGGATGACATAGTACGCAATGGTTTCATCTCAGTTCCATCTACCAAAGAATTTATTACTCTTGCTCAAATGTACTTAGAAATTCACAAACAAACTCCAACATGTCAGAGAGTCCTTCAAGTCCCATTCTTGCATGCATATTTTCCCAAGATTATAACCAAATCAGTCTAATTTCCAAAGAAAATGCCCATATCCTCTACTCATTATCCAAGCAACAACTCCTCTTTCTTCAGCATTGCAGTAAAAAAAAATTCAACCCTACTACCCACTGGGAACCGATCAATCAATCTTCGCTTTCTTCCCTCTCTATCGGAACAGCACCGAACTTTTCTATCAACAAGTTGACAACCAATGGAACCAAATCATCACAAGGAACGCCCTTCTTATAAATATCTCCCAAATGAGAGTCGCTCCCAATCCGCCCTCCAAGAAAAACATCGGCCCCTTCAACTACTTTCCCATCTTTGTTTCTCGTCATGCATCCCATGAATCCTATATCGGCCACTTGCACTTGCCCGCAGGAGTTAGGGCAGCCGGTCCAGTGCATCCTCACAGGCCTAGTGACAGAAACGAGTTTCTGCACCTCCTCAGTCACCTTAAGGGCACGAGCTTTGGTTTCAATTATAGCTTGGCCACAGAACTGATTGCCTGTGCAGGCCACCAGGCCTTTCATGAGGATAGGTGGCTCAGGGGAAAACCGGTCCTTGAGGAGGGGCTCTTGAAGTAGTGCCTCAAGTTTTGAGTTCTCGATGTTTGGGATGATAATGTTTTGCTCGACTGTGAGCCTCAGCTCACCTGAGCCGTACGCGTCTGCCAGATGCGCGAGCTCGTCCATGTCGTCGGCCTGGACCCGGCCAACAGGGATGTGAATGCCGACAAAGCTATAGCCTTCTTGCTTCTGAGGATGAACTCCAAAATAGTCTCTTCTTTCCCACTGGCTCTGGACAAGGTCTTCAGAAGACGCTCTCTCCAAATGCTGTTGAGGCATTCTATTCACTACTTCTTCCCTGAATTTTTCTATCCCCTGCATCATCAAAAAATAATGAAATTCATTAATATTAGTTATAATCAGATTTGCCTCAAGGATTGGTACGAGCCACAATAGCCCTATTGTAAGCTTAGCATAATATGAATAAATAGGTACATACAACTTTATAGAACATAGAAATGGGGGATGGACTTGGTGAAGGAAATATATGAGATAAGGTTCTTGAATGTGGAACAATGGAACGTTAGAGTTTTGGATCCAAAGATCATAACACCATTCAGTTATCAAAGAAAAAGGCTTCGTCTTTGGGTCCAAAGGAATTCCCAGGAAAGCACGTTTTTTCAGAAAATTCTTTTTTTTTTTTTTTTTTGGGTGTGGATGGCGGGTCGGCCGCTAACACTCCTTGCAAGTTGTTTCTATTTACTATTATCTAAAACTAATCGAGTCATTAATAACCAGATGAAATCAAGAAATCATCACTCATATACTAATTTATAGAAATCTCCTTCAGCATAAAACAAGAGCTGGAATTACTCACTAATTCATCGATTAGCCACATCATTCTTGTTTTCTGCCTGTTCCCTCTCGAACCAAGATCTCTGAAAGTTTCAAGTATAGCTCCGCAAACCGGGAGAATATCATCACCTGGAACCCAAGCATCAAGAGGAATTGCCTCAGCGCATCTCTTGGGGCTGAAGAACCCACCCACAAGAAGATTAAATCCAAAACGACCGTCCTTTGTAGCCGGCATGTACGCAAGGTCATTAATATGTGGATGCTCATAAAGATCATGCGATCCTATCACACACACATTCCACTTCCTCGGCCTGCAAAAATTATCCCAAACAAAGCATTTCAGCAAAGAAAACATACAATTTACTTCACTCATTTCTTTTTCTCAATCTTTTCTTCTTTTTTCTACTTGAATCAGCTAGAAATGTGCACAACAACTTACAAGTTGGTAAACGCAGGATTGCCACGCGAATTTGCAGTTATATATTGAGAGAGCAAATTAGTGTAAGGCCTTGTATCAACAATTTCATGTGGATCAATCCCAGCAACAGGATTCCCAACTGGATTCCTCACATTGTCCATCCCACTCTGCAAGCTCGTCAAGCCAACTTCTTCAAGCCCTTTTAGAATCTCTGGCACATCAGGCAAAACAACACCGCGAATTTGCCAATTTTGCCTTGTGGTAACATCAGCACAACCATCCTTCCCGTATTTCCTAATAATGCTTGCCAAATATCGAGTTTGGGCACTTGTTGTTACCCCATTTGGGAGCTTAAGTCTCATCATGAATCGGCCATCTGATCATCAGCAACCAGACATAATTTAAGATTAGATCCTAGAAATAGCAAGAATGTCTACCAGAAGACATAGAAGTTGCTGATAAACTTAGCAGTTAAGTCAAACAATAACTTAAATTTCATCATAGTACACCGTCAGAAAATTAAGTATCCGCTATGGAAAAATTGTTACAAATTAAGTATCCGCTATGGAAAAATTGTTACAAAATTAATTTTGTAGCTATGCCTATAATTATTCATAGCAACTACAATTCTTTTAAATAATAAGCAATAAAAATTATTAACTATCAATCAATTGCGCTGTTTGTTGGAAGCATGAAGGTGTATATTATTCTTAAAAGATTTAATATATTTAAAAAAAGAATAGTCATCTAAGCTACGAGACTATTTGCTTTGAAATTGACCGCTAAAGCTATAAATTTGTAATGTCAACCACAAATCCATCCTCCCATTTTTATAGCGATATGCATATATTGTGGCCCGTCATTTCTTTAAACAAACGCATGAGAAACAAACCATAGCTCCTAAAGGATATATCCAGCAAAAGAATCACATCAGACAACATCGTAATATGCTAATCCTAGATTTTATCCTGAGATCCGTCCAAATCAGTCGCTTGAATCATTTTAACCAATTTCTGAAAACAGGGTCCCAATCAGACATTTGAATCTCATAAATATTGAGTTCTTATCTAGAGCTAAATATTATATCTAAAGACAAAAAAAGCTCAAAATCACTTGTCAAACTTACACTGATGCTTCCTCCTGTGGAAGAGACCAAGCCATTTGAGCCTGACATCAATGTCATCCTTAGTGAGCTTTGATTTCTCAATCTCTTCAAGAGGGATTTTTGAAAGCTCTTCGATTCCATTTTCCATGAACAACTTCATTGGCTCCTTCTCAATCTTCACCTTTTCTTGAGGATTTAATCCTTCTTTGAACTTCTCCTTCAGCACAAAATAACCATCCCTCTCTTCCACTCTAGGCTCCAGCCTGTCGGCGCCGATGCCTGCAGTCCCGGATGCCGGCGCCGCCACCGTCTGGGGCGGCGTGGCGTGGAGTCTAGTGCTCCCGAACCTGTTACTTGAACTTGGCAATGAGGGTGCCAAGAATCTGACAGAAAGTGATGACATACTGAGTAAAAGTCAAGAAAGCTCAAAATAGTGATAATGTAGCTAGTGGAGGCGGCGGCGGCAGCGGGCGGTGGTGGAGGGAGGAGTGGTTGAGGTAAGACCATTTTGTAGTGTGGGGGAAATGGACCTTAAGAAGGTGCCTGTGATCAAGTTTTGGACTCTTGAACGTTGCTAAAGGTCATTTCTCTATGCTTAGTTGACGGTTAATGTGGTTTGACAGAAATGCCCTTGCGTTAGTTATTTTATGAAGTGTGGGGCCCAGTCTAAATGGGTTATTTTGGGAATGACATGAGGCAGAGATTGGCTTGTGGTGATGTGGCGGCGCTTTGGAGATAAGAAGAAACAGAGAAGCCTGAGCCTGTAGTTTGTGCATTTGGGGTCTTTTGGCGCTACTTTTGGGGTTCTTTCTGTTCGTTGTTTCCGCATCATAAATAGCCACAATTTATGAATAATTAAAAATGGATTTTATTACAATATTAGCGGCAGTTATTGCTCTTTAGGACATGCATATCTATAAATTTATTAAGAGATCGATTGTTTATTTTGGCGGTGCATAATAAATATACAATTTAATTTAATTTTAATATTTAATTTATGTTTAGAAGTTTTTGATATAGTTAGAATTTGATATGTATTTAAAATCAAACTTGGCTTATGTATCAAGGCCCTCAGGTGTGATATATTTTTCAATTTAAGTTATAAATAAATTATAATTTATTAAATAGAATAATCATGCCAAGTAAATAATTAAAGTTGAATATCAAATTATTTAAAATAAACAAATAAACATTATATAGGATATATAATAACATACTATTTATCTTAGTAATACGTATCATGCCTAATCTGAACACACCAAACAAACAAGCTCTGATTATATGTATATTTTGAATGTCTCTATTTCAATATTTATTTTATTTTTATTTTATCTTTATGTATATATATTGAGTGTATTTGATTTATAAATAATTATTTTTTTATATAAATATTAAGTACACCTGACATGTATATATATTAAAATAGAAAGTTTAAAGTGATACTTGCAATGATTCATTAGCCATAAACGTGAGATAAGCATGCAAGAATTTAGCAAAAAATTTACAGTTACAGGTTTTCTTTTTCTTTTTCGAAAAGGAAATCATCGTTGGCTCTTAACTACTCCCCACGCTGTGGAAAAAGGACGAAATGGGTAGAAAATAAAAGTATGTTTAGTTTTATTTTTAAGAATACATTGTCTATTGTAAATATGTTTTTAGGTCAATTTGTATGAATAGTAGTTATATTTAAACCTTTTGTATTATTACATTAATATTGCAATAGTATAATAATTAAAATGAAAAATTAATAATCAGAATATATATGTTGTTGGTTTATTGGTTTGAAATTATTAAGATCTTTTAAAATATTTTAGAAAAATATTTGATTTTATTTTTAAAAAGAACTGAAAAATTAAAGTCAAATATAATAACATATTTTTATGTTTTCATCTTTAAAAATAATGACTCGAGGCTGATGTTATCATTATTTTTCTTTAATTGAGAAAGTAGTCATATGGAAATAATTTTTATTCAAAAAATGAAAGTTCATTTCAACCCATTCAAAAAACCCAAAAAAAAAAAAAGAGAGAGAAAATGGGAGTTATATTTATATTAAGGGGGCCAAGCAAATTTTGATTAGGAGTCTTCATGATTAAGGTTCTGGGATTAATTATATAATTATTAAAAGCTTTTTATTATTCTTTTCCCACTTTTTATTAATAATAAATTAAGGCTAGTGTTCTTACCCTTGCTCTTAGATTTTCATTTACAATTAATGCCGAATCCTTTGGTCAACCGGGACATGCACGGTGCAGTGCACCCATAGAAATTATTTATTTTTTTTAAAAAGGAATTACATTTAAAAAATTGAAAAAATAAAAAAATAGTAACTAAGGAAAGGAAGAGGCTGATGGGTTGGGTGGCCCGGCGGAAAAGCGAAGGGTCAAGAAGTCTCCGAAGAGGCAAAAATCTATAGCTATCCGCCTCATTTTTTCTAATGTGGTAGTAATAATGGCAGCGCAATTTTTGGTCCAAGTTGCAAATCCCAAAACATGCGGCGCCTCGGCTTTTAGTCAGTCTGCCGGGTAATGCATAAAAACATGTCCTAAATTATAATTGTGAGTTGGACGGTTAGGACTTAGGACAGTTCGATTTTATTTCCAGAGTCATTGTAAGGTATTTTAGTTTAGTAATTTGTAATTCAAATGATATTGGTCTTTTTTATTACATGAAAAGTCCCATATTTGATTCGAATGGACGTAATTTCTTTAAAAGAAAAGATTGAAAAAGTAATTATGATTTAAAAATAAAAATGAAAATGTTTTAATGTTTGGATACTTTGTTAGAAAGTAATAACTGGAGTAGTATAGAGTTGAAAAGAAAGTTGATTTATATCTTTCTATGTTAAAAAAAGTTTATTTCTTAAATATATATTATTAATTTTAAAATGATAGTAAATATTTTACGTCAAATCAAATTTGAATTTGATTGACATGATAATAGAATAATAAAATAAATTTAGAAAGAATTTGAAAATAAAAATAAAAATATTTTGAATGAAAATAATGAAAAGTGATTGTTTTTATTTTTTAAATTGTAATGAAAACGAAAATGGGGAATGAAGATGAAACAAACACTCCATTAGTTCAATATTAAAAATCCTTTTACTTGTACCTTAAATTATATAATACATATATATTATGTATACATATAAATAATTTTATTACCGAATGATCAATTGATTAATGACAGTCACATATATATAAATTTAGGCTTAACTTTTAATAAACTTTAGATCTGCACATATGTGAAAAATATGTAAACGATTTTATTTTGATCTATTTTTTCCTAAATTATAATTTGTGTGTGTGTGTGTGTGTGAGAGAGAGAGAGAGAGAACAATTTTATTTTGATTTAATGTTATATATAAGGCAGAATTATATATGCCATTAATTCATATTTTATGTAATTTTCTCCTGTTTATTTAAATAAGTCATACATTTGTTTCATACTTTTTGTTCACATTCATCATTATCTTAATAAGTAAATTTGCCTTTCATTAACGTGAATCTTATAATATTCATATTGTTTTTCATATTTATCTCTAAGTACTATATGTTTAAAAAAAAAAAAACTCAAATACTTGCGTTATGTGTGATAAGCTAATTGGTTCTTTATTTGGGTTATAAGTGAGCTATTTTACAAATCTTACTTATTAGTTCAATTTCGACATTTTATACATTGAGTACAATATTATTTGAATACAAGTCAACAAGTCGTGATTTTTTTTTTATATAAACTAAATTGGTTCATTTTCTGACAACATAAGTTTATTTAAAATTTGTTTGATATATAATAAAAAAAATTGTTATACAAAAATGAAAAAATCATAAATCGTGAAATAAATCAAATTCGACCAATTGAAAATTCTATTTTTTTCAAAGACAACCAAACCAAAGTTTTCTTTTTTCTCTTCCTTTTTTTTCTTTTTCTTTCTCTTTTCGTTTTATTTTTTTTTAAGTTGTCCAAAAATCCAACCGCATATTCCTCCAACGGCTGCTCCGTCGCATCGCACATTTTTTAAATTAGGTCTTTGTCGTTTCCCATGTCATGGTTGTATCTAAGATCCTACGGAAAAGGGGGGAAAAGAAAAATTATGAAAATAATTAAGGTAATGTTTAGTTTCATTTTCGAAGAATACCTCTATTATTCAGAAATCTTTTAAAATATAAATAAATATTTTTAAATTAATTTATAAAAACTAATTGTCTCAATACATGAATAAAAAATATTTATATCTTTAGAACATTATTTTAATATAGATTTATATTTTTTAATTGTTGTATCACTAAAAACAATATATAATACTATAAATTCTTGATGTGACACCACTAATCAAACAATATTATATTTTTCAATTGTTGTATCACTAAAAATATATATAATACTATAAATTCTTGATGTGACACCAATAATCAAACAAAAACTTATATAAAAAGTTATTTATAATAAAATTTATTTTTTCTCACAAAATATAACCGAATATAATTTAATTCTTAACGCATTATTCAATCCCCACCCTCAAAAGTCAAAACGTTCTCCCAAAAACATCATCTAATATTCTCAATTTTTTTTGGAAAAAATAGATATTGTTTTAGATATATAGTTTTTACTATAAATGAACACCAAAAAAAAAATAAATTGATTTATAAAGAATACATACATCCCATGACTCTACTCCTACAAACCCTTTCCCATATTTTGCTTCAAAATCAAATAAATTGCAGATCAAGAATTTGTAGTTATTTAATAAAACTTAAAAAAAATGAGGAATGTCTAATTTCTTTTCCCCGTAAGTTCCATTGTTTTAATTGGAATAGCATAGTTATCTAAATAAATTAATAGTTTGTTTGTCTAAATAAGATTAAATATCTGAAAATTTTCATTAAAATGCTAAACCAGAATCTGAATACAATAGCAAGTGTCTGATTACTATTCATTTGCAGTGCACTTGATATTATAATACAACATTCATTTTTTTCCCAGAATAAAATTAATCACCGCAGATAATGAAGCTTTGATAATGTGGGGTTGTGGATCTTGTGAAGAGGATAATTTTAACCTTATTGAATTACTATTTCTAAAAGATAATTTTGAGGATAAATTTAAAATATTAATAAAATCTAAACTACTATTTTTATGTTAAATTCTCTATTTTATTCTTTAACCTGTATTGTTCATTTTAGTCGCTAGAATAATTAAGGACAAGTTATATTTTAAAAAAAAAAAAACCTCCATTTTAGACACAAAACAACCTTTGCTTTTTATAATGGTAAGATACTAAATTATTTAATCTTTTAATTAATTTATTACATTATTCCATTAATAATCTTACGGTGCTATTAAAATTCAAAATTTGACATTTATTATACAATTTTAAAAAAATAACTAACTCATTTGCTATTGCATTAAGAAAATTCAAAATTGTCTAGTGATATGTAACCCAATGACATCAATCTCCCCTATTATATGGCAAGTATTAAGTGCGAGCTTGAATGAACTCTTTTGTGCACTTTATATGCATCTAGTTGTGTAGTGTATAATTCAATTTACTTGATTTAAAAGTATGATAATATTGATTTGCTGAAAAAATAAAAATTCGCCATTTATAATTTCTTTAAAAAACAAAATATGTTACTAACTGGGGGCAAAATGAGTAATTTTTATTTCTTGCAACCTTATCGAGACATATAAGCCCTAGTTCCCATCGAAATACGTAAAGCACACAACTTGGGAAAGTCTATCCCATGTTTCCTTCGTTGGTTTAAAAGTAAGGGATTATTTTGGTTTGTCCTAAGAACATATTTGACGGTATATGGAAATAGTTGGGAGAAGACAAAAGGTATTTGTTAAAGGTCTACGTATAAAAAAATATTTAATCAGAAGGCAAAGAGGATGAGGTTAAGAAATTCGCGTGGCTGTGCGAGCAGCAACATTAGTCCCCACTTAGGAAGGCTTTTTCTTGTGAAGAAATTGTCTCGTTCCAAGTTCTAGTGGTGCAAG
>JACGDI010003141.1:925044-943172 GCA_014898725.1 Jacaranda copaia
TTCTTCCAAGTAATACATCATTTGTTAATGTTAAATTTATAAAAATATAAATTTCATAACAAATCACCAATTAAATTAAATACACATCATTTTATTACAACCATATATCAATTATTACATATATACACATCATCCAATTATAAATATATATACATACATTACATAAAAAAAAAAATCACTTCAATTCCACAAACCTAACAAAAATTCAACTGATTTGATCTCCACAATAAAGTTTGTCTCCTCTCAAAACCAAAAAAAACAACTACCTCATTCGCAATACATTTTCCTTGTTTTCCAAAACAAAAAGAAATGATTGACTCATTTCCAAATTTTCTCCCAAAAATCCATTCTCTCAAATATTTTCCAGAAAATGCCCAAAATGCAAAAGAAGAAGCCCTAAGGACTCCAATTTGTATCTTCAGGCCATGTCAAACTGTCTCACCTTATGCAGAGTGAAACACGGTTAAAGAAATCCAAAAGAAAAGTACACACACACATATACATATCAAAGCTAGTCTGGACTCAATTTGTTCATCAACAATGCAAGAAGCAAGAAGAAATGTAACACTTACCAGCTACAAGAGACTGGAAAAATTTTTCAGTTACATAATCCTCCTCATTGGAGTTCTCAAACGCCAAGCTAAATTTGTACCGCTTCAATGTTTCCACCTTGTCCACTGAAAATATGAGAAAAGAAAGAATCTTCATGCACTGGATGCAAAAAAATAATTGAAGAATTTCAATTCTATATTGGAATAGAGCCACCAGCCATCCATATAGAATGTTTATCAAATTCTTTTCTTCGTATTTTTTGCATCTTAAGATTGAGCTCCTAGGAATTAAATTTTTACAACTTCTTAAGAGGTAAGTTTGCATTAATACTTTCTTGAGAATGTAAACTACAATCACAGGACAAATTTCTCAAGAAGTCCAACTTTCCAATTAATACCTTCAAATATGGAGTTGTTCAACAAAAGACTATATATTGACATCGGTAGAATTGACACGACTTAGCAAATAAAGGAAAAATATTAAAGCTGATATACAAAGTTAAACTGAGATCCGCAATCTTTGACCAAAAGATTCAATAAATTCACCTCTTCCGTCACGGTTCCGATGGCAACCCCCATAAGAATCAATTTTAATGTTTGCATTCTCAAGGGCAATCAATGCTTGCAATCGAAAATTCCGAGCACCACAGTTAGAAATGAAAGCAGCAGCAAGAGCATTTTCAGTTTTTGGTTGAATTGGAGCCATTATATCATATTCAGCCCAAGAGAAATATCCCACAGGCACATCTGATGAAAGGCTGGTTGTCATTACGACATCATATCCCTTCCTGTGACATAAGAAGCATACCATAGTCCGATCAGTATAACTAGGAGCAGAAGTGGGAATCGGCATACCAGTTTCCCGTTCCTATACACCTCCAAAGCACCAAAAGAATGCATACCATAGTCAGATTATTAACCACGTCCAAAATCATCCCAGTTATAAATTATGAATGAGCATACAAACTTGCCAAACTGTTAAGTCCATGCTAATTTTCCAGCCTTACAACATTATCTTCACTAAGACCTACAACATAAGGAGGTAGAAAAGACTTTAATCTTCAAGATACCCACAGCATCTGGCACATTAAGATTTGATTGTGTGATATGATCCTCTAATCATCCAAACAAAAAATTATTGGATTCAAACATTAAATTCTACAACATCATCCTTCAATAAAACTGTCTACCATATGGGATTCTAAAATTAGATCCTATTCCAAAAGATTAAAAGTAGGATACACCAATTTTGAAAACCCAGATTTAGTTCTTGAAATGATAATTTTTGGTTTAAAGAAAAATTTCCAAAAAACAATTGGTGCAAGACATCACTTGCACTTCGTGTCCATGTGCCTAATGAGGCTTCTAGCTGATATTCAAGACATAATTCAGAATATAGAGGCATCGGAGAAGCATTAACTTCCACATTCTTTTTGTTTGAATATCTTCTCTCTTACTCTTGTTGCTTTGTCAATATATAGAGCACCAAAGCACATCTCAGTCAACTGGAACGTAGTAATTAATATTAATTGACTTTAGTGAGAATATATCCAGAATATCTTGATTACACTCGCAGAATAAGGAATTCATAGTGTTAAAATATATGGATCTGGCTCTATCTAAATACAGACTGGAAGAAGAGGCAAAACCAACCAAATTATGCGCTTACCCACCGTCGTGCCATGGCAACATTATTCTCTGCATAATATGTAGCCGCCTCCATTGATCTAAGAACGCTAGCTGTGCCAGGTTGCTGAGGAATTCCAAATCCAGCATCGGGTTTCCTACCACCCACAAACCCAAATTTACATCCAACAGCACAAGTCTTCCACTCCTGCATATTGCACTATAGAAGTCAAAACATGTAATGTTGCAAGATAAAGGCCACCAAAAGAATTAACAGCTATAGACTCAAAGATAAACTGGCAGAAGAAAATGTTGGCCGCATGGATATACACGCAGGAAAGTCAGTTAGAGTTTCCACTTTGAATGCGTTATAACTATTGCATTGTTATCACATTTCAATGATTCCTCCATGAAAATTCCGTCATTCAAGTAATCTGGAACATCCATATTTTTAACATTAATGAGCCATATATCCTTTTCCTTTTTTCCAGAACATGTAATCAATAATGTCAAAACTTAGCTGCAATCCGATTTGGCTTGTTATAACAAAACAAATGATACACCAAATATCCACTTACTAAGAAATCAACCTCCACATTTCCAAACAGTTTTTTAAAAAAATAAAAAATAAAAGATAAACTGAGGATTTCCCCAAATGGAATAACTTGAATATCCAGAATAAGAGCTACCTCATCAAGTCCGTGTACCAAAATTGGATCTTTCTCGAAATCCCTAGAATAAGGCACATAGTCCTCCTTGTCCAACCATTCTTCACAGCTGTCCCTAGGTTCGGAGCCCCTATCGTCAGTCGACCCGGTCTCTTCTGTTGGCAAATAAGACGACGTCGGTTGAGTGAAGTGGTAGAAGGAGTCGGCCCAAGAATTGACCAGGTCAACATTCTTGACCATGTCCAGCCGGCCCAAGAAGAAGATCTCTCCTACAACCACCATGCCCACCAAAATTGCAAGAAAATTCGACCATCTTTTCTTGTTTGAATTTGAAGAAGAAGACAAAGATGATGATGGATAAGACGTTGATGGGATATCCGGATCGCGTAATTCTTGGGGCTTCGGATGCTGTCTATGGTTAGCAGTAGCCATGAACTCGGGCTGGCAATTAATTCCTGAACTAAAAAGCTAGAAAGGGCCAAAAAAAAAAAAATCAATCTTTATGAGCGTGAGGAAGAGCGAGGGTTTTAGGAGTGGAATACAAGCGAACTGGAAAAGGGGTTTACATTAAAGATTCAATAATACGTCGAAGTGGACGACTCCATTGAAGGAAAGTAGAGGGTTTCAGTGGAGTCGGACTCACCCTCTACGTTGTTTGGGTTTCCATCAATTTATTTGTTTCTGGCTGGGTTTTATTTAGGTTTTATGATTTTCTTTTTCAGTCCTGAGGATGGATTTTCATTTTTTTAAGTAAAAACATAAAATACATAATTTATGACACCTAACTCCTATGGAACCAGTTGGAACATCTCGCGGTAGGCAGTGACGAGGACGATGAGGATAAAAGGCACTGCTCCTGAAGTACTCATAAATTTTTTATTCGCTTTTTTTTTTTTTTTACATTTATATACATACACTTAAAATTTGTTAAGCTTTAAGTAACAAATTTTACATATATAAATATATAAATGTTGATTGATCATTAGTCCACTATCGTCATCTTCATAAAATTTTACATATATAAAATTTAAAATTTAAATTTTAACGAATTTTTAATTTGCATTCATAGGCCAAATATATATACATAAAATATGTGAACAATATCTTTGATTAATTAACCTACACAATAAGTACTCATACATGTGTGTGTACCCCCATTTAAGTACAGATCAAGTAAATTTAGAAAAAAAATTATTATTGAACTTAAAATATAAAAATATGTTTCTATTTAGATAAGTAGTATAAGGTAAGAGCTTTTTCACCAAGAAAAATATTTTGGACATCATAGGTGCACTTTTACCTAGGGTGTCAATAGTGCTGTGTTGAGTTATTTTGTATCGAGTTGATGTGAAAATATTATAAAATTTTGCTCAATTCGAACCCAACTTGAGAAATATTCATTCTAATAAAATTCAACTTAAACCCAATCTATTTCAACTTTTAATTATTTTTCACTAACAATTCATTTAGAAAAAACTTACAACATTTTATATTCAACTAAAAATTTAATAAAAAAATCAACTTTTACCAAAATTTTGGGGGGGAAAATCAACTTATTCCAAAAAATTTAGAAAAAAGTCAAAGTTTATTATATTATGGAGCAATTTGATAATAATATTTTATGCAATTTCCTATCAACATCAACAATATGAAAATTTTAATGATAAATCAAAATTTCATGACAACTTAATTTTAACAACAATGAAATTGAATTCTAATAAAGAAATACAATTTCTCCCATCCAATCACTAATAATCACCCTTGAATAGTAAATAATAATGTTTAATTCATCTCAAATTAATTTAGAGTCAAACTGTTCAAAATTAACGTCAAATCATTAATTAAAAATGCAAAAAGTATAACATATTTCAACTTTAATTTCAGTCATATCTCTTTAATGTTTATTGTTATTTTCTTCTTTCAATTGAGGTTTGATGTAAAAAATAAATACACAAAAGTATTAATTCATACAAGATATGCATACATACATTCCTTTTCTCTTCCTTAAAAATTTGGATCGGATTGGATGGGGCTATATTGGGTTAGCAGGTTATCCAATAAAATTACAGTGCTTATCGGGTAATCCAAACCAACCCACAATTTTCATATTGTTTATTGAATTGATTCAATATCAACTCAACTCAATAACCTCAACCAAAATTCAATAATATCGTGTTGAAAATTGCCATCCATACTTTTACCCAACTTAAAAGAAATTTTATGCAATTTTGCATGGCAAAGGTTATTTTTTAATTTCATCAAATTACTATAGACAAAATCTTTATACAAATGAAATATATAGGTAAAATTATTAAGGGATCCTATTAAGGCCAAGGATTGCAAGCTTCGACTTTGCATGCATACGACTAATAATATTAATAAGGATAGCAATGAGGCAAGTCAAAACTCGAACCCAAATTCAATCCGTTCCAAATGAGATAAATTTAGAGTAACTTAACAAAATATGGGTTGGATATGGAACATGACTTTCATAATCTAAAAGACCAAAGTATTTGTGGCGGGTATGGTGGGTTTACCTATCCCAGCTCGCAACCTCGCTCCAAACATGCCACGTATAAATTATATATATAATAATAAATATATTATATATAATTTATTTTATATTTTTTAAATTAAACATAATATCCAAATAATTTAAGGTTGTTATTTTAATTCTACTCTTATATCTTATTTTGCTTTTAAAATCTTATCTTATTTGCATAAATTTTTTATTTTTGTACCTGAAATTTTAATTTTAATTACTATCAAATAATTTTAATTTGATACTTTCATTAAATGATTTTAATTTTTCTAATTCTTTTTAGATTGATGAGTTAAAACGGGACGAGATGAGGTGGGACGAGGTATGGGAGGAAATAAGATCTAGTGGGACGAGGTATGAGTTGAGCCAAATCCATCCCATTGCCATCCCTAAATATTTATCTGCAACTGTATAGATATCTTTTTTATCCTTTTCTCCCTCGTCAATTAATTTCTGCCGACAGTTGACTTCAGAGGCAAGAATTCCCAGATAAGATACAACTGAAACATATTATAAGATCGCATAAATAAAAAAGGAGAACGCTGCTTGAAGACTTAAAACTAACACACGATATATGGCCTTCCGTACCTACTTAAAATACATACAAGGGGAAAACAACAATAATTCCGAAGGGCTGTTACTATACTTTAGATATAGGTGGTCCATATAAAAGCAGATTGGTTGAACAGATCATCCAATCTTTACCCAGCATGCAATAAGGAAACAAAAGATGAGGCCATGGTGTTAGTTGTAACAACTCTAGCAGAGACTATTTTAACAGCATTTTCCCATTAATCTCATGCCACAAGGACAAAGCAACAGAAATGGTTGGCTGCTCAAGCTTATAACCAAAACTAAATAGATCTAATGCAAATAACAAGCAGAAACCACCAATCATTCATCAACAAAAACGTATAGAATATGTACATTTGAAGTAGGCAACTACGGCACAAATCACAAAATTGAGAGTGGCAACCTAGAGATTTGCCAGGGAAACGAGCCTACATATCCACAAAACATTTACATGTCATCCATAATGCCTAACCCAAAGGAAAGGGGAGAAAGCAGACTCTTCCTCTTTAAACAGGTAAATATATATATATATATATATATACTTTTTACATCTACACCTACGTCTCATTTATAGATCAAAGAAATGAGTTAATGCAAGAATAAGAATCCTAATATGGGTGGAATTATATATTTCAGAAAAGCAAAACTCCGGAGGATTGCATCCATCGCTCTCAAATCACCTGCATCTGGCTTGAAATTGTTCCTTTGATTACGCACTGACAGAAGAAATTAAAAGCTAGTCATCATGGTCATCTTTCAAAAGCAAAGTCTTACAGCAGCTCCCATGCCAGAAAAGATTTTCAAGTTGGAGGATAAACAGATTCATAACGTGCTAATTCTTCTCCAAGAACAGAACTGTTGGTCACTGGATAGTCTGCTGTACAACATTTCTTGGAAGGCACAATCTGAAAGAACAGATACTGGATCAAGAAGAGATCTAATAGGTTATTGTACAAGAAAAGAATTGCAAATGGAAAATCAACTCTTGGCATTACTTGATCCTGACTAGAGCTGCCCGGTAAAGTTGCCTTCCACCGTTTCGCCTGAGACTCAGAATTTAATGTACCTTTATTCTCTTCATCCATAAAATTCTGACCCATACCCTCTGCAGGAAACCCAACAATGAGAAAGCAGCAGAACAAGCTAAAAGGATTAAGTATGCAAACTGAAATGGTGCCTTTCCAACTATGATGTGCCTAAGCACTCACATATCCACAAAATAAGAAAATATTTAGTGAGCACTGAAAAATGTTTCTCATTTTGGGTTAGAGTATATCTGGTCAAATAGGCACACATTACTCAATTTCCTCATAAAAACTCATTCCAACAAGGAAAAGGAAACTTAATAAATATATCCTCTATTTCCCACATTATTTCTTTACACTCCAAGCAACTCAAAAATGAGAAAAGTACATCCTCATTATCATTCTATAAAATGAATTGATCTTGTACGATATGAAGCATCAGTTCATCTCTGCAATCCACATTCATCAAAGTACCAAATCAGCAAAGGCTCAAAAAACACCACATTCATATCTGGAACATGCATTCTTCAGCACTTCAACTTTCAAGTTTCAAATTCTTCTTCTCTTCTTTGTATTGCAAGGAACAAATTATGCTCAAAAAACCCAGAATCTCGGATCTGGGGTTCACTTAAACCATTAAAGCAATCACAACATGAAATGGTAACTATGAGCCTAGACATTTTACAAATAAAGCAATATTCCTTCAGTCAACCCCATAGATTAACTAGCATTCATTTCATAACACGTTACTAATAAAAGCAACAGGATTCCCAAAACTTGCAATTTCTAAAGGCAAATGACATGCAAAGGTAAAGTGCTTTTCACACTAATTTGTCTGACTCATTGCTGGTAAAAATACACAACTTCATGTTAATTTTCATGCCAAATACAAAACCACACAACAATTGTTACATGTAGTTCAGATTATGAGTACTAGAATTAATACATGACAAATGCAGCAACCTTTCTGAAGCATCTGTCATCAGGAAAGCTCATATGTTCGATTATACCAGTCATCATGAAAGTCAAAGAGCCAAAAAGACTAAAGGAAGAACCTAGAAGACTGCATATTTCTGGTGCTTATACATGCAACTGATGTATGATATGGAAGGACTCTATATCTGCATGCAAGGATGGACTCACAAGCAGATAGCAAAGCATTTTTATGCATCAGAATATGTGCTTTTCTATACTCAATTATGATTCTCTGAATGAAATGACAAATATGTTTATGTAGTCATATAATTAAAACCAATAAATAAAATAAAATAGAAAAGCAACTTGTTGAGAACTTAAAAGTGCCACCTCCCACCTCAAGGAGGAATAACATAAGATAAGACCTAGCGATCAACAAGGATGAGTTCAAATCACCTCTTGTTAAGTCTAACAGATCCCCATGTGATGCATTATTGGAAGAAAATTCCTGTAAGCAAGTTGCTAAACCATGAGATGTTATCTGTTTCCCCTGTTTCACTGTACTGCAAAGCTTCGTAAATTCCAGCATTTCAGCTGATGGTGGAGGCCAGTGCGTGCACATATGCTTGAGATTGTACATCCTTTTACTCCTAAGAGGGGCATGAGAATCAGCTGAAGTACTATAGGAACGAGGCTCACCCCTGTTGTAGTTACCCTTTTGCCAACGGCCAATCTGTAAAAAGTTAAACCAGTAAAAACCAAAAGAAACAAAAAATTTCCATTTTGTGCTATATGCAGTTTGCCCACGCAATGAGAAAAGAGAATTTAACAGCATTAAGGGCTTCAAATGCATTCCTCAACCTGCTCAGACGCATTGTTCAGATTGATCAATTGCTTTTGAGATATATTAATGTCTCTCTGGTTCTGTTCTGAGCATTGTGCAACAAAACACTTTGACTGGTGCAGCTGTTTAACAAATGACATTTCCAAATGATAAAGATATGAGTTATGCTTCTCATCTGTCCATACTGTGCTGTCGTCCTGCAGAAAGAAGGTGGGTGAGGAAACTTTCAACACATAGATAGAAAGAATAGAAGATTAGCTGTTACCATAATCTGATATACTATAGAAGCCTTCAACCCATTCTATTTCCACTGAGAGGCAAGAATGATGACCAAAATAAGGTAGTAAGGTTGACAAAACCAAAAGCAGAATTAAGGTAAATTCGGGATCCCATTTTGACATTGATTATTTTCAAACTTTTTCCTGCATATTTAACAAATGGCTCCTAAAAATGTGCTGTCATCAAGCATTGGACAAAATGTTGATGCAATTTACCTAGCAAATGTGGTATTCATTCTAAACTGATGCCAAAAACTACTAGGTTTCTATCCTTTTCCATTGTCAGTTGTGGATTATCAAGCTTCTTAATGGCAGATAAACATTAAACTTTAAGAGAAAACCTGAACAAAATCTTGATGAGGCCCATGTGATCACCAACATAAAAGAGAGATGAACATGTCTACAGAAATAAAAAAAGTTAAGAAAGACACACACACACAAAACACTCATATATATATAATGACTGATTCTAAACATTAAGAATTGCATTTCAGTGGCAGAAGTGCACAGCAGCTAAGCACCTAGAAGGGTAAAATTAGACCAAAATCAGACAGATTCATAAAATGTTTGAAACTTGGCTAACACATGCACAAACATGTAGAAATAAGAATAAAATTGCTCCCCCAATAGACAATAGAACTGTGGAAACATTAACACCCTGAGCTTACAATACATGAAGGAAAAAATTCCTACTCCTAGAAGTTCAGCAGCTGACTAGTTGAATATGTTTCAAAAGACTAAGCACGAGAAGTCACCAATCAACTTTTTATTAACATTAAGTTTATCTTAAATTCTCTTTTAGTAGTCATTAAATTGTTGCTTATAAGGGCAGATATAATTGGAAGAGTTAATCATAATTTACCAACTGTCAAGTGACCACACAAATTCTGTCATCTAAAAGCTTGTGCTTTGTGTACAACTGGCCAGCTCTCCAACACCATATCACTATGGTCTTCTTAAAAATATCTTATTAGTCTTGAAAACTCACATTGAAATGTGATAATTAAGTCAAGCCCTTCAATGGAAGGAATCAGGGCTAATCACAACCATGTCTCATATAGACGCCTGGCTCCTCCACTCTAACTAAAGTTAGGTAGTTTAATAAAATGCTTCATCAATTGCCATGGATTCAGTTCATCCTTGTTTTGGTAATTCACTGCAACACAGCAAGTGCACAGACAAGTGGACATACAGAAGATGCTAATCACCAAATACAATCAGATTAAAGGACACAGCTCAGCATAGTTTAGATATCTGACCAAGTCACCAGATCACTGTGTCTTATTTTAAATAATTAACTCAAAAGATGGTGCAGTTCCATAGGAGAAAAGTGTGTTAACATTTCTCTGTCTCATGTAGAAGCTCACACAAATGATTCTATATCCGCTAAAACATGACAAACATAAAAAGATCTCTAGGACTTGACATAAAAATTCGAATTATTTCTAATTTAATCTCATTATTATCAGTATGAGGTGCACACAGATCCATCCAGAAGTCCATAAAGGATGGATTAATTTCATTATGCAAAAGAGGTAAAAAAAGCCACAACACAGCAATGTTTGAATACATAAACATGTTTGACATTCATGTCAGATTATTTCTTTCCATACCACAGCAACACATTACAAAAGTTTTTTCCTCCTCTATAAGCAACATCAAACCAAAATACTAGCCACAGCCAAAATTAAACTCCCAATCCAACAAATAACTATTAGAAGTAGCCTACATATCTTTCAGCACAGAACAATCCACTCCTTGTGCTTGTCCTTTAAATGCAATGATCTAAGCACGCACAAAATCTAAAGAAATCACTGGAAATTCATAGAATAACCGCTCCTTATCTCAATTAAGACTTACCTACAGAAATTTCACAACCAAACCACCAAACACAGGACCACATGCAATTAAACTGCTTACAACTACTGCATCGTACAGCCTCAAGATCAACAAAACAAAATAGAAAATATAAAACCACACTATCAATCGGAGCGTTACTAAAATCAAGAAAGAAAGAAAAGAATTACCGCCGTCACATTCGCGGAGCGGCGAAAAATATCTTTGCAATTATCAGCAGTCAAAGATGATGCATCCGAGTTCGAACGAGTCAACTCATGGTTGCAACCCATATCCGTCGGCGTAGGCCGATGTGGCGTCTCCTGTCGGCAATTTCCTTCCATCCACAGTATATCAAAATGCGTATTGCATTAATCAAACCGAAAAAATCTGAAGAAAAATAAAACAAAAAACCCTTCGCAGCAAGAAAAATTTCTTTCCCAGAGGGAGGCCCAGGTGCGGGGGGGTGGAGAGGCGGTGAAAGAGAAAGTGAAATGAAGGCTCCACATGGAAGCGCTTTTACACGTGTCAGTGACATCGGTTGGGTGCCTCGTCATGCAGCGCTTATAATATCTTCAGCCGATGTCAGCCAGATATTTTTTTTTCCCAGCAATGGCGAGCATTCACGCGCCACGTTGCGGTTTTGTTGTGCGTGTGGTGAAGGTGATTGATCTGAATACAAGATAAGGGTCTCCGGTGGCCGCCTTGGTCCACCATTGCATTATTTTTTTTTTATTGCCAGCCTTTTCTGAGATTATTATATTAAATATCTTCATCTCGCTAAATTTTTTAAAATTTTTTAAATTGTTATTTAATAAAAAAATATTTTTTTTGAAAATATATTAAAATGTTTAAGTAAAATAACATTATAAATTACTACCAATAGTCACTTGATAATTATAAAAGTACTTGTCTTAGTGAAGATTACTTGAAAAGATTAACTTTATTTTAAAAGATGATAGGATAATGGCTTTACTTGTCTTCTCCCCTTTTTCTAACTCAACAGGTCATTTGGTCGTGTTTTTTTGGGCATTTGTATTTTTTGATGAAAATAAATAGTGAAAAATTAGTTATAAGTATGATTTTAAAAAAAAAATTATTTAGATTCTTTTATTTAAAATAAAATAATTATATAGAATTAAAAATGAGCTGTATTTGAATATTATTGTATTTTTGTATTAAAAATTGTGTATATGAGAGTTAGTGAAAATAAAATATAAAAATGAAGAGAAAGTGTAAGAGTGTGTTTGAGAAAATATGTTTGGGAATGAAAACATCTGTAAAAAAATTAGAGAAGTTGAAAGTTTTTATTTTTATTTGTAAAAAAAAATGAAAATGATATTTGAAAACAAAATCAAACAGGCACTAAGTTTACCTTTTTTTCAATTATTTTGATTTATCATAATATTTTCTTTTCATTTATTTTATTCTTTTTTATTTATATGTCCGTATAGCAAGAATATGTTACATTCAAATTCTAATATTATATTTTATGTATAAAATTTCTATCATTAATCAAAGGGCCACTCGGAACCCTAAAATTTCAAAACAGTACTTTGAAACTACTAAACGAACATACAATGACATATAGAAAAGCATATAAATATTTTTCCTTATTTTAAATTATTTAAATTTTAATACACTTGAAAATTAGTATCACAAAAATAATATATCAATTGTCATAAGTAATAATTAACAATTAACTTATTGCCATTGACCATTGACAATGTTTTTCATGCCATTGAATTCTCCTTACATGTGTCATTGACTGTTATTATTAATAACTAATGTAAGATTATTATAATCATTAAATTTATTAAAATTTGATCATAATACAATAACTTTGTTACCATTTAATACATTTAATTAATGATAACTTTGACTATGGCAATAAAAATTTTTAGTCTACAATATTAATTTCTTATGGTGCCAATCCCAACACAAGTTAAGAAATTCTGCAACGATCACATGTTAATCATCGGAGTGCTCTCAAGTAGAGGATTCTGTCCCTTATCCTTTTTGTTATGATAAATGATAAATAATAAGAAGAAATTGGAGAGAGACAGGCAAGCAAGCCTGTTCTGGATAGTGGATATATATCTAGAAAGCAGGGAAGAAGCAAGTTGTAAAGTTAGTTGGTGAATAGAGCAAAATATCCCACCCCACGATTTCATTGGAACTGTATTGGCTCAATAATGTTGTGCTGGCGGCGACTTAATAATTATATGCAGTCAAATGGTTCAACGCAGTAGATAATTGAAAAAATGGATTCATTCAATGGTTTAATCTCTTCTTCTTTTTTTTTTTCCTGGGGGGCCCAAAGGGGATTGAAAACTATAAAATTGCTTCTTGTAATTTATGTTCATACGGCACAACGGTAAGTCTTGCTTTCACGTTGTATTTATAAACATTATGATGTTTGTTGGGTTGCGTGTACAAATATAGAACTTAGGGCTAATTTGGTTGCAAAGCAAATCATTTTGTCAAAATAGTTTTTGAAAAATAGGATTGAAGATTATGATAGTTATTTGTTGTATTTTGAGTAGTAGATGAAAAATATTTCGAAAGAAATTTTTTTATTTAATTGTATTTTAAGATGGAACAAGATATCACATTGGTAATTTTTTCGTTAAATTGATTATTGATGGAGTAAAATAAATATTTTAAAATTATTTATATATGTGTATATTCGAATGATTAGTTATATGCGTATATATTTGTTAATGAAGGAGAACAATTTATGACAATTAGTATAACATTGAAAATGTATTAAGTGTGAATAGTAAAGGTATTTTAAAAAATGAATTTTATATTTTGAGAGTAAAATTGAGAAATATGTAATATTTATTTGTTTACAACCAAACAAGACCTTTAACCTTACAAAATAATATATTATGACGTCTGTTCCTGATGCAATAGATACGGAAACTTAATAGTTGATTTTCTTTGAACGTGACTGGTAGTAATTAGGAATATAATATTCCGCCATATCAAAAGCTTAACGTTGAAGAAACACAATAGTTGACACAAATAATGATGTAAGGTATTGCTTTCCATTGTGTAAAGACTACATGCAATGATTCAATCTCAATAAACTAGGCGATCTTTGCTGACTGCAATTTTATATTAAGCTGATCAATAATTAGACTCCAACTAAGGTTTTATTTCAAAATTAATGAATAAGCAATTGGGTATTTCACTTTTTTTTTTTGAAATTATAAGTTATTATGACAATGCAGTGTAAGCACATCTGAACAATAACATTATGATGCAGTAAAACTATCTTGTTCAAATTATTTTTTTTTTATTGTGATTAAAATCTAATGTGAATAATAAAATGAAAGTTCCAAAACTTGAAAATTATGCACGAAATTCCGTAGACAAAATTATATTGATTAACTTGCAATTATTTCAAATGCTAAGATTTGAACACTACCGTATGAAATCTTTGAATCGGGGCAAAGACTAACAACGCAAACAAGGGGAATAGAATATATAGAGAGAAAGTTGAGCTGGCGAAGAAATTAAAAAATGCTAAATGTATATTCTAAAAAATATTATACGTAGATTATATTATATGACGTGCGCATAAAAACATGAAATATAAAATCAAATATCACATTAGAACATAAAATTGGAATTACTGTATTCATAATCACATTGTAAAAAAGTAATAGCATCATAATCAAATTTAGTTCTAGAATTGCATCAATTCTTTGTTATCATCAGAGTTTGAATAATTTCAGAATTTGGGAAGTTGACGCTTGACAGCTCAATTTAAGCTCGGATTAACGAGATATGATCGAAAGTCATACGTCAGAATCTCAAAAGCAAATACAGGAAGCAAAAGAATAACTACAACCCCGCTAATTAGGGCAAAACCTTCTACAATCTTCAACCACTGAAATCAGCAGGAAAAATGCCAGAAGTTCAATTGCAATTTTGCAGCAACAATAAATTTAGAGAGAGGCGGAACGAAGAAAATCTACGTTGTTTTTTCTTTCTGTTTCTTTTTTATTTCTTTTTTGCGCATTTGCTGTCATTTTATCTCACGAAATCATGAATCACCATTGAGTCACAAGTTGGGGGAGGATTGGCGCACCGAACACGCCACCACCTGCGCCCATTGCTTCAATCTAGTTTTCACCGTCTCCGGGTCTTCACCTATTAAAATTTAAAAAGACGTGAACAAGTTACGCAATGCTTTATTTTAGTTCTAATTGATCTTGATCCAATATCGGAAAAATGATTGTGAATTCTCACCTGGATCAATAATCGATTCGGTGCTCCCGACGGACGAAGACGCGGAATCGCAATCGGACAACGACGCCGAAGAAGATCTAGACAGAGTATAACCATACTGCCGGTTCACAGCGTAGTAAAGCTCGAGTGCGGGGAAAGTAGAGGAGAGTTTCGGATCCAAATCAGGCGAATCGAAGTGGAATCCTAAATCAAAGCAGCCGCGTAGCTCGTTGAGGTCATCGTCCGTTACGCTGCGGCCTCGTCGCTGGCGATGATTTTTACGGCGATTGGTCCACGCCTCCTCGCGGAGGATGTCGGGGGACCATGAATTCTGCTTGTACAACGGCAGCGGAGCTCCGCGGCGGAGGCGTGGCTCTGATTCCGACATAGAGAATACGCTGCCGTAGGTGCGGAGAGTAGGGGAATATCTCCCTTTCAAAGCTTTCTTTATAATTTTTATTACGGACGAGCGGGAATGGTGGGAAAGCGATTATGAGGGTGTATTTAAAGGGGGCTGGGCTGAGATGTCCTAGATTGGCCTGACGAGGATCATGGGCCCGGGTTCACCACAAGTGGGTTCCACGTGACCCATCGCCGTCTTATTTTTCTTGTAGTTAATTTTCATAGATTCGAGAATATTCTAAATTTTTTAATATTTTACATTTCTTTTAGGTACAAATTAATCTTCAATTTCTTTTTTAAATAAGACTTTGAGAATTCGAATAAGGGTAACCTAAATGTTGAAAACAAGGATAAAATAAAATTATTGATGTTAATGCCTTATCAAATCTTTTCTTATTTACCCCTTTTATTAAATTTTCATCCCAACACAATCTTGTATTATAACAGTTGATTATTTTAATTTTTATATTGAATATAAATATAAAAAATACATAATTCATATAGCAATCTAAACAACATATTTAAGGCATGGTATAATTATTTTTAGTACTCAATAACAATAAAATTCAATGATATTTTCAAAATTATTTATTTAAAATGATGAAAAATAAAAAATATAGAAAATATAAAAAGCCAAGAGTTCAAATTAAGCAAACATTTTAATATCTTGCAAATAATCAAAGCAATTAAAATTCACTAATATTAATAAGAGTACTTTATATCCCAATCAAATAGTTAGCATATAAACTAATCGAGGATAGTATAAATTAAAGGATAAATAACATACAACCACCCAACATATAGCATCATTTGCACTTTTCCTGCGACCATTGTAAGTATGTAGAACGATTATCTAACATTTGTTAAATGCATTTGAAGACCTCTTCGTTCTATTTTTCGGCGATATATTTTAAAATTATTGCACTTTGCCTTTTGATATTTTAAAAAAATTTACATTTAGCCACCTAAAACACTTTAAAATGTTATCCTTAGCATTAAATTCTTATTTTGGTGGAATAAAGTAAAATATTTTACCAAACATTGTCACCATATGTTACCTAATTATCAATATATCATATGTTCAGTCAATTTGAGTAATTTGAAATGTATAAGCCAATTTAATGGTTAAAATTTTTCTAAACTGATATATGTAAGACAATTAAAAATTAATTTAGGGTTCTATTATCAAATGATTGTTATGGAGTACTTATAAATTTATGCTCATTTGTTTAATTAAGAGTGCAAGTGGTTTAAGATTTTAATTTGAATAAATAAGATATGTGACGCTAGTTGGACGAACATTGATAACAAATAGTATATGTTTTAATATCAATATTATCTCTCTCATTTATTATTATATTTAAATTAAAATATATTTCAATACCATTTGCTAACAAATATGCAAAATATTATATTGACATAAAAATCAATTAGAATATAATTTTAAAATTAGTTTTAATCATTTCATGTATATAAACCAAGTAAAATATAACATAAAATTAATTAAAACTATATGACAGTTCGGACTAATTAAATTTTCCATATATTGACAAGTGATTAGTGTGTGTGAGTATTTTTTATAAAATATTTCACTTTATTCTATAAAAATAAAAATTTAATAATAAAACTGCGATATTTTAGAATGATTAGGTTGTTAAATGCGTATTTTGTTAAAGTTAAGGAAGTAAAGTGCAACATACTTAAAGTATTTTTAGCAGCTCTAGTGAAATTTCTGACGGAAAATAAAATGATGGGGGTATTCAAATACATTTACCAAAGATTGGATAATCATTTAGCACACTTGCAACGATTATGGTACAGGGTGTTTGCTATCTACCCTAAATTAAAATCATGTTGTTTTACAAAATTATTTATAACAAAGAAATAGAATGAATCAAATTATGTAGTTTTACCAAATTGTTACATACTATGTATAAGAACATTTGGTGCTCTCATTATGAGAAACTGATTATCAAGCTAGCAATAATCTACTATAGTTATAATTTTGATTTGGCATTTCTCGATTTTTAAAGCCAATCCTGCTCATGAACCGAAAAACGATGTTAGGATAGTAAGCCGCATGGCTTTTCTCAAGTGCGTACTTCATTTCGGGCGTTCATCTCAAGATCACTCTACACTCTTGATTCGAACCGTTTTATGAAATAAAAATTCCACTTCTCAACACATTTAGAGTTCAAAATTTGTAACAGCTCGATTTTTGGAATATTAGTTTAAGTCGATTGAATTAAATTAATTAAAATTTAGATAAAAATATTGAGAATTGGAGTATTTAATTATAAATAAGAAAGGGACTGATTGTTTAATATTTTAAAGTTTGGGGGACAAATGTGAGATAAATAAACGTTTAAGAACATTAAAATAAACTAGTTTGGACTTAATTGACTAGAACTAAGAATGTTAATGGGTCAATGTGTAGGAAATAGAAGTGGGAGGATTTAATTGAAGGTTAGGGACCAAATTAAAGGCGGTCCAAAAGTTTTGGGGTAGGAATTGTAGTTGGTTAGAAAGTTTTGAAGCCAAAGTGAAAAACTTGAAAGATACTTTTATATATATATATATATATATAGCTTGAAGGACCAAATTTTATCAAATTCTCAAAAATGAC
>JACGDI010003141.1:943272-959319 GCA_014898725.1 Jacaranda copaia
GCGGCCAATGCGTGGCAACAACATTTAGGCAACTAACTTAGATTTGAATTCTAGACTTGCCTAGGCTATTCTAGGTTTAAGACGGATCTCAGTTGGACCCAATTTAGGTAATTTTTAATAATTGAATTTTAATTCATTAATTCGTTATGCAGAATTAAATTTTGGGATTAGAGTCTACTCACCTTATGAACTGAGAATATTAAAATACTATTTAACTTATTACAAGTATTGCAATCGAATTACGAGACCTAAGCTCGGTAACTTAAGAAACGTTAGTTTAAAATTTCATCTTTAGCCGACAACACGGTATATGCTATGAATGAAATGTGATTGAATTTAATTTGAAGACAAGATATTTAAATGTTAAGACAACAATGGGTTATTAGACCTGGACCTGATAAGCTCGTAAGCCCAACTGCTTCAAGAACCTAAACCCTTATTCCATATTGTAAAATAAGTAAAGTGACGAATAGCAATGTTAGGGGTGATTTGAGGATTAGTTAGCTTGGGCACGTAAAATTATTAAGACAATTAGAATATTAGGACAATAAAGCGGGAATGATTGAGCTCGAGTCAGTAAAGTTTGGTAATATTGAAGTATCATATAGTTGGAGGATTAAGGCCAATTAAGATAAGATATAAGTGAACTCGAGTGGCAGGATAACCTTAAGTTTGATAAAGATGCCAACCATATTTATGCGCAAAATTCAGTGAATTGATAAAATGATAACTCGTATTATCTTATGACAGCTCTCGATCATTTGACTAAGAAGCCAGGATTTGAGTGATTATATGACTAGGAATTCCTCAGCAATTACCATGTGAGTTTGTACTTAATAGTATAAGATTCCTTTGCCGGGAAAAGAAATATATACTTGTTATTATATCCTAGTCGTTTGCTTCCTTCAAATCTATGTGTTGAAAATAGTACTCCACATCGCCTTTTTACTCTGAGCACTTTTGTTGATTTTGATTGATATTGCTTTATCTTAAATTAGTGATTGTATTGAGAAAGCTGAAAATGATTTCAAAATATATGTTTTATCGCTATATCTTCTTGAAAACTAGCCTGGTGCTGAATTTGTGTGTATGATGTTAACATGGCAACTTGATATGTTATATGAAATGCTATTGGACACATTCTATGATATCTATGATTATGTTTAATACCTTCGAGGGTAGGCCTTAGGATTGCTTGTGGGTGGACTGGGCGGAACAAACTAACGGCAACCAACTCTCAGCCAATACCCTGTTAAATACATCCGACTCCATAGTTAGTTGGAGGTAGTTGCGCAGGGGGGATGAGGCATGTAGCTAGCCATGTTGTCTAACCCATGAAATTGTCACTTTGTTATCCTTGCTAAACTATCTTATTAAGTCACTCGAACTTTTGTTGTTCTATGGTTTCTTTTGTTCTTTACCTCAGAGAAGATCAAGCGATGCAGGTAGACTAACCTAGGCAATACATGAGGTAATGAGAATGATAAAAGTGCTAAGTGCCATTCGGGATATTTTGATTTAGAATTAAACGGTTGATGGATGTTGTTGCAGGAATTAATTATTTTGGAATTTTGAGAAACATATTTTTTGTTGTTCATAGAATTGGTGGTGTAGAATGAGTAGCAACTTGATCAGAAGCAGGCACCTCTCGGCCAGGGCATTACAAAATTAGTTTTACTTTTATGTGAATGAAATAATATATAATACTTTTTCTCTTATTTAGCTACATACAACAATTTTTGTTAGATATTAGATGTAAAACCTACCAAATTAATTGTTGCTGGGTTTAATATGTATGGTCATCAGCGTGATGTCTTATATTTTAATTTAATAAATCTGTAAGTGGGTTGCTATCACCTTAAAAGTAGAATGGACAACCATTTTATGTTGCATTACTTGATTAAATCGTAATCTTTCTACTAATAGGTGTTTGGTTAAATTTATTTAAAATATCTTATAAACTTTTATATATCATAAGATGTTTTTTGAACTTGTAAGATGTTAAATTTTATTTTTAAAATAAATTATTAAAATATTCAAATAAAATAAAATTTTAAAACTTATAAAATATTAGTAATGACAATTTTGTAATTAAAATAATTAAAAATAAATTATCTTGTTAAAATCTTAAAAATAATTTAGGGTTTTCTTAATGTTTTTAAAAGAACTTATAACATACTAGCATCTTATTTTAGGATTCTGTAAGTTCCTTTCTAAAAAAATTTACCAAACACTTTTTTATCATTTTATAAATTTTTAAATATTTTATAAGATATTTTGAGTAGCTTATAAGCTCACCCAAGCATCCTCTAAAAGCTATTTAACTATACTGCCGTGAAATGAAGTATATAATTTTTTTATATGTCTTGGGCCATTTAAAATATTTTGCTAAGCATTATATGTCTTCAAATTTTTTGATATACTATTTTAATTGTTTTAATGAATTCCATACCAAGTAATGTAAATATATTTCATAGTGTCTCTTATATTGTTTGGTTAATTTTATGCTAAATCGTATACAGTAAATATATAAAATGCAAATATAGATAATTAAAAGATAAAAAAAGGACAAAAATTATACTTTCTAAAATATAAATATAAATATATATATATATATATATATATATATATATAACGTCACTTATATTGTCTGGATTAACGTTACGTTAATTGTATACACTGAATATATAAATTGCACAATCTCATTCAGCATCTTCTTTAATCTTTAATGAGGGTTAACTTAGGGCTGTCAATGGATCGGATTTTAATTCGAATCCGATCTAAATTTGATTCGAATTTTAAAATTTTTATTCTATTAAAACGTCTAATGGATCAAATTCTATTATAAATATTCAAAATTCAAAATAAGTTGATTGAATATGGAATTAAACAATTCAATCCGTTAAAAATTTAAATCCGAACTTTAATATTTTTTTATTAAATTAATACTTTTATATATAATATTAATAAAGATATTAAAATAAAATCTATATATTATACTGATCTAATATTTATATTACCATCTATATTATATTATTAATATTGAATTTTTAACCTAAAAAATAAGAGTAATATCAATAAAATGTCAAATATTATAATAATATATAATAATTCATCTATGTATTAATATAATGTGAAATAGAAATTTAATATTTAAATATTTAACTTTTGGACTAATATATAATAAAAATTTATTAATAATTCAAATAATACATATATTTACTTTATAAATACAATATACTTATAAAATTAAAAAAGGAAAAAAAATAAATAAACAAATAAATAAATCAATTGAATTTTTTAATTAGATTTTAGATATCCATCGAATTCGAATATGGTACTGAATAACAAAAATCCTATAGGATTTCAGGTCGGATTTGAATATGACAGATCCAATCCAAATCCGACTCATTGACAACCCCAAGTTAACTTAGTGATTTATAATGTATAAAATTTATCAAAAAAATAAAATAACTCTCTTTGTTTATTGAATTTTTCTCTTTTAGCTTATTCAAAAATAATGAAAATTAATCAAATATTGACTTACAATAAAATTAAAGTGCATATAGTTTGGCTCAATTGAATATTTTATGTTCGTGGATGAAAAGGAATAAATCCCCTATAGACGGAAAGAAACGATAGAGATTTATGTAGTCACATTCTATTTTTATAGCGATTAGTGATAATCGTTTTATCAGGAGGTATGTTACTATATTATGTACCTTTTTTTATTGTTATTATATCATCTTTTATAATTTATATAATAAAATGCTTTATGTTTATTTCTTACTTTTTCCCCAATTCAATGAAGACAAACTTACAGGCATTGATGAAGAACTTCATGTTAGTAAACATACATGTTAATAGATTTAATATAGATTTTTTGGTGCCTTTATTTTTTATAAAATTAAATTTACTGACATATATACTTTGCAATTGTTTTATTTTATACGTTTCTTTACCAGAACAGCTAAAGGTATGGGGCAATATCCAGGTAATTAGTAATTTAATTGTCTTCCGTAATCATATATGCATGAATTTATTTAAAAAAATAGTATATTATATGTTCAAATAAACTAAATTTTGCTTTAAATACTTTTTCAGGAAGCATGAGTTTTATATAGTAAGTGGCATTCTTTTTTTCTTAATTACTAAATATATGTGAAAAAATATTAAATCCATGCTATTATGTTCATATATTCTTTTCTGTCTGTGACTTATCGATGGGATTAACAGCTTCTTGCGCACTAAATGCGGCAACAGCGCTTGGGTGGGATACTTGTCAACTGGGAGAATCACAAAAGGATGGAATAATATTATCAGAGCATATCAATCAGCTTTTGGTGCGATACACAAGATAAAACACAGTGGACGCTAGAATTTTCGATAAAATTGATAAAGAAATTCATTATCCTTAGACAAAAAAAGTCACTTGCGGAAGAACTCTGATAGAAGCAATTCTGAATGCACACATAAAGAATATACGTATGGTGTTTAAATCATACAACTTCTATAGAATCGTTTTTATTATATTTATATTATATCAAAATAAAATATTTTGAAAGCAGTATACATACCTAGACTAATTGTTTATGGAGCAAGTGGAGAAAGACAATTGATTTCTACAGAATGGCAGTTGCATCGACGAAATACACAATTAATGGTTGGAATAAGATATAAATTCTTTCAGTTACTGTCTGCAAAACATGCGAACAATCACTTAAATTTTGGAAAATCTACAAAACATGCATGCAAACTTCCCTTTAATCTAGCTTCTAAATGTGAGTTTTGTTTGGGGATTGAAACTGCTCAGCTCCTTTTTATTGATTGCTTGGAAAAATAGTGCCCCGAAGGGTCAAAAACTTCACATCCGAATGATCCTGTCGATGATTGTGCGTTGGTTTATTTGGTGTTGCCATAATGATAGGAAGCATAAGGGCTTGGCTGTCTCGGTACAATGGATTACTTGGCATATCAATCACTATATCTATACGGCTTGTAAAGTGGGTAGCATTCAAGCCAAGCATTGGTCTGGAGACTTCTCGATTGCCTTGAAATTTGATGCGACTACTCCTCCTAAACAGCCTAAGATATGTTGTATTTTTCGCTGGCTATGTCCACCTCCTGGCAGGCTCAAGTTGCATACGGATGGCGTGGCACTAGGCAACTCGGGTACCACAGGTGCAAGCGGTGTTGTGCGTAATTCTTCCAATGAAATTTTGTTTGCTTTTTTGGAGCCCCTTGGGCATCACAATAATGTTTTTGTCGAGTTATCAGTTATTTTGAAGGGATTGGAACATTGTGTTGCGAGGCATCTCGATAATATTGTAGTGGAAATGGATGCTCTTATAGTGATTGATCTCATTACCGAAGCTGATTCGGTGCATTGGTCGTTGGCGAACTTGGTTAGACTGATCCAACATTTGGCTCGAAGCACTAATGCCCCATTTCAACATATCTTTCGAGAGGGCAATGCTATTGCATATGTACTTGCCAAGACAGCTTGCACACTTGAACACGGGTAAATTTTGGAGTATGAAGATTTTCCGCTCTATATCATACGGCTTCATCACATGGAGAAGCTCAATTATCCTTATTTTCAAATTAGATAGTAGTTTGTTTGATTTGATTTGTTTTTTCTAAATTTGTTTTTGTTGATTGTGTTTTCATTTGAATTTTTATGTAATTGATTTGAGATTATTAATAAATAAGTAAGGGTCTATGTCAAACTCTCCCTCAGGACACTGGCGGATTTTATCAAAAAAAAAAAAAAAAGTGATGGTTCAAGTTTATTTTAAATTGATGTGTTATAAAAGAAAACTTTGATTATTTCATATTTTAATATTTTGTTGAGAAGTTCGCATGTTTTGTAGATTTTCGAAACTTAAAATCTGATGTTACTATATTCTGCTGCATTATGCCAGTGATATTATCATACTCTTTTTTTCTTTTTATCGTTTAAGTATTGCTTATGATTATTTATGAAATTTGATTTTTGATATTCTTTTATAATATTTATCTAAATACATAATACAAACTTAAAACTTAAATTTAATACTAATTTTAATTTAATGTATATTTTACATGACATTTATAATTTAAAAATATGTATTTAATTAATCCCAGTGCACCCTACATTAGTGAGTATATATATTTATAAAGGGAAAAATGGGCAGCTGGTCCACTGGCGCAGCCGTCAATCCTATGATGATGAGCGTCTATGCGCCACACTATTATGATTTATGAGAATATGCTTGGATAGGTCTAGCGCCAACCTTTTAATCATTTCATTTTTTTTTAAAAAAAAAAAGAGAGAAAGAGAAAAGAAAAAGAAAGATGGAAATTTTCATTACTTCTTAAAAGTTGGTCACGCGAATAAATATCAAAATACACACTCATAATATATATATTATATTAAAATGATTAGATCAACAATAAATATAATATCCAACCTCGTCGAGTTATTATTCCAATACTGATCAAAAGTTTTATATGTATAAAGAAAAATATTTTCACAAGTAGAAAAAGATAAACAATTTATAAATTATCTTCAAATTTTTGATTTTTTCAAACATTAGCAACATGATGATGCCAACTTAAATTGACGAATGATTAATTTATCAATGATCTTAAAATTTTCAATTTTTTTAATGTTAGATAAAATAAGCTTTAGCAAGATGATGCAAAATTGAATATCCATCACACATAAATAAAAAAAAAAAATCAACATGAACTTTTTATTCAGAATTCACCCACTCAACCATTTGTTGCAAAATAATATATAATATTTAATCTTCATAATTGAGATTATGACAATGAGTTAGCTACACCATGACGTGGAAATTATCTCTTTCCACAAATAATTCATTTGAAAAAGGGCGCTTAACCAGTTTAAGCAACCCCACGCAGCCCCCTTTTTAATTACAAAAATAAAATAAAATAAAATAAGATAGAATAAAATAATCTTTCTCTTCATAATTGTATTTTTGCATCTAAGTTAGCCCCACCGCGACGCCACAAAATCCCATTACAGTGATTTTATTGTCACGATTGAAATTCACTTCTATTCAACATTATACTGAATTTTGACAAAGAAAGGAAAATACTAAAACAATTAAAAAAATATAAAATATAAAATTTTAAACTTTTTTAGTTGTTAATAAAAATAATAAAGAAAAGAATGAGAAAAAAAGGAGTGATGAAAGTGTAAGAGAATAAGAGACATTACTTCAATGTGATGAAATTCAATTTTTTCACCTTTTTGTGAGGAAAATTCATTTTCCTCAAATACACTATATTTTTCTTCTAGTTTTTTTTTAATATTTTTTTATCAACCAAACAATTAAAAATATTTTTCTTAACATTTTCTTTTCCTCACCAAAATTCATGAACCAAACATAGCGTAAGCATATCTTACAGAAAATACCCAAATTCATATTTATTTTGGCAATTATTAAGATAAGTGATATGGGATAACCTAGTAGGCCCAACAGATCCAACATCGAGTGAGACAACCCAGGAGGCCCAACATCAAGCTTGTTTGGTCGATCGGTATCGACCTCACTTGGTAGGGTCCGCGGTCAACTCGTATCAACCTCAGGACCACTCCAAGTGTTCCGATAGTCAAGTCTGGTTGGCATGTATCGACTTCAAGACCCACTCCGGCGTTGACTCAGATCTCTACCGCATTTATTAGTCTGACAGGCTGCAGGCCTCTGTATTAATGACACGTGACAACCGGTACAATCGTTGCCACCAACTCTGCCAATCCTGCCACCACCTTTAGCAAAGTGACGCCTCCAGAGGTACTATTTATCTAGAAAAATAGGAGATTTAGCCACCTGGAATGGTATTGGGATCTGAACATGGAATGACCACCAACCCCCTAGCAAAGACAAAAGTCAGTACACCTAAAAGGGCACCAGAGTCAAATCACGCCTGGAGAGGGCTATAAATACTTCAGACTCAACTATGCTCAAGGTAATGCCCAATACACTACAAGTCTTATACATTTTCTGTATTCTGTTCGATTGTCACATCTCGATCAGAACTAACTTGAGCATTGGAGTGCCTTAGCTGGGGGCACCTCGGCTAGCTTAACGTGTATTGTGGTTGTAGATCTCAAGCCCTAAGATATATACAACTCTGAATACTTGACCTCCCTAATCAATTCATCCAAAAACACAATCCCTTTCTCTATAAGCAGTTTTTAGCCGCATCATTTGGTGCTGTCTATAAGACCTCAATGAGATTGCAGCAAGAAAAATGATAAACACACGCAAAGCAGTATCCGAAAAGGAGAAGAATTGGAGATCCACTTCTCCACCTCTCCCTAACCCCTAGCAAGGTACACACGCTCTGGGCACCAGTGCCCCTCAGGAGTAGGTAGTGACGCTCACCATGCCCCAGTTGACGCAGCTGATAAGTGAGCAGATTTTAGCTCAAATATTAGCCTAGTTATCTGCCGCTCTGAACAAGCACACTACAGTGCCCACTCTCACCGTCAGTACAACTCTACAGTCGCCCCTGTCAGAAAATAGGTCCCCTGAGAACAGTCGCGGCCCTTAAGAATCCAGGGAGCCGCCTGCTAGGTGCGAAGTTAGTCTTAAATGCCCATAAAAAGAAAAGAGATGTCCAGAAATGCGAGAGGAGGTAACGGACTCGGTAGATCACGCCAGACCTAATCGAGCCATGCAGTGCAATAAGGTCAACACTTTAGGCGTGACTACTGCGAAGAGAAATGAGAGTCTATAGGCTTTTGCGAATCAGCCCATTTGAGCCCCACAACATAATAGGGTCGAGCGTCTCAGATTGGGTCTTGATCGAAATGCCACCCGAGCGAATGGAGACGAGTGGAAAGAAGTATCCCATCAAGTCCAGCAGCTAAACAGACGCTTTGATGAGATTTTGAGGAGAAATACCGACAAAGCACCAAACTTGGAGGCTCTTCAAAGATCTCATTGAGAGAGAGGGCTTCCATTCATTCAAGATATCATCAACGAGCGCATCACTGTGGATGCCAAAGTCCCTACTGGTTTGTCAAGGTACGATGGTTCTACCGACCCTAATGAGCATCTCATGCAGTTTGTGCACATGATGCAGCTGTACGGACACAATGAATACATTCATGCCAAGATGTTGGTGACCACCTTCTAAGGAACCGCGCTAGACTGGTTCGTGAAGCTTGAACCATCATTGATTTACTCCTATGACCAGCTGTGCGATAAATTCTTGCACTAGTTTGCCAGCAGAAAGAAGGGTAAGTTTCCCCATACCTACCTCCATACTATCAAGCAAGGCAAGGGCGAGTCCCTCCATGATTTCTTTACTAGATTTAACATAGAAGTCCTAAAATAGATAACCCCAGGATCGAGTTCTTAATCGACGTGTTGTTCTAGAGGCTCAGGCACAAAGAATGCGCCAATGCTTTGGTGTGGGAACGACCCGGGTCAATGGAGAAGCTGCTTGACCTAGCAGAAAGGTATATAACAGATGAGGAAATGAACAAGCTCAAGTTCAGATCCTCCAAAGTCAAGAAGAAAAAGAAGGAAAGAAACGCCTAGAAATAAAAAGAGCGAGGTCGATCTATGATCAAGCGCTTCCATGACTACACGCCATTGAACATCCCGAGGAAGAAGGTCCTTTACGCCATTCAGTATGATAACCTCCTTAAAAAGCCCAGAAAGCTGATAGAGACTGAAGCCATGAAGAAATCTAAGAAATACTACCACTTCCACAAACAGAAGGGGCATGACACGGATGAGTGCTTCAATTTTCAAGATGAGATCGAGAGGTTGATCAGGCAGGGCCACCTCGAAAAATACATAACCGTGGATGCCCAGATTGAAGGGGGCAAAAATGACCGAACTCGCTGCAAAGAAAGGTCAGTTAGCCCCAGAAAAGAAGATAAAGAAAAAAAGCCTGCCCAAGAAGATCGCCCACCCATCAGAGGGGTGATTGACATGATTGCAGGAGGACCCACTGGGGAGGATTCTAAGTCTGCTTGGAGGCAAACATAGAGGAGGCTCGAGTCCCATAAAGCTTCGCTTGTGGAGACAACTTTCCACCACACAATGAGCATAAAATCCATTTCATTTACTGATGCCGACCTGACCCACCTCGAGGGTAGAAATATTGATCACAAGATAGATTGCCTGATGTTCGTTTTCATGGAGATTGCGAACTTTGAGGTGCGCAAGGTTCTGATCGACAATGGCAGCTCAGCGAATGTCATCTTTTTATCTACCCTAAAATGGATGAACATGAGCAAGTTGAAGTTTGAGCTTGTGCGTACGCCGCTAGTTAGATTCGGGGGGTTGAAAATCATACCGAAGGGGTCAATCGACTTGTCCACATCTTTTGGAGAGGCTTCTCGAAGGAGAACATTAATGCTGAATTACCTTATGGTCGACACCCCATTTACCTATAATGTCATCATTAGCTGACCTACCCTCAATGACTTCCGTGCCATCATGTCCACTTATCATTTGAAAGTCAAGTTTCCAACCCCAGCCGACATGAGTGAGCTTTTGTACAACCTGAAGGAGGCATGGAGATGTTACAACATCTTGATCGAGTCAACCGAGTAGAAAAATTGATCGCAGCTGAAGACTTCGGGGGATGCCTCTGTAGCGGAACCTAAAGAGACCCAGGTCGGTAAGAAGCAAAAGCTGAAAGACACCAGAGTGGAGCCTGTCGGGGGTGTTTAAGACCATTGAGCTCGAACAAGGTAACCCTAAAAAGACAACCCGTATTGGAACAGACTTGGGCCCTCACTTGTAGTGTCTCATGGTCGATTTTTTGAGGAAAAATGTCGATATATTTGCTCGGAAGGCATCCAACCTGCAAGGGATTGACCCCAATATCATTGTGCATTGCTTCAACACTAACCCTTCATACAAGCCGATCAGACAAAAGATAAAGATTTCAACACCGAGAGGATATAAATCATTGAAGAGAAGGTTAGAAAACTCTTAGATGCAGGGTATATTATAGAAATTCAGTATCCCTCTTGGTTTTGTAATGTTGTCTTAGTCCCAAAAACTGAGGAACAGTGGCGGATGTGTAAAGATTTTACTGATTTGAATAAAACATGCCCCAAGGATACTTACCCCCTACATCGAATAGATTTACTAGTCGATTCAACTGCTGGGTGTAAATTGTTAAGTATGATGGATGCATTTCAAGGCTATTATCAGATTTTCATAGCACCCGAGGATAGGAATAAAACATCTTTTGTGGTTCTTAATAGGTTATATTGCTTTCTTGTCATGTCGTTTAGTTTGAAAAATGTCAGGGCAATTTATCAGTGGTTACTCAACTTCATGTTCAAAGATGAGATCAAAAAATCGATGGAAGTTTACATCGATGACATGATAGTCAAGATAGAAAAAGCCCAAGACCACTTGCTCGACCTCAGTCATACGTTTGGGATATTGAGGGTATTTGGATTGAAGCTGAACCTAAATAAATGCACATTTGGGGTTTGAGGAGGAAAATTTATGGGCTATATGGTCAACCAAAGAGGCATTGGAGTGAATCCAAAGAAAATTCAAGCAGTCTTAGATGTCACCCCTCCGAGAATGATTTGGGGCATTCAGAGACTAGTATGGAAAGTTGTGGCTTTGGGAAGGTTCATCACGAGATTGGTTGACAAAAGCCTCCCATTTTTCAAAATTCTTAGAAATGCCAGAAAGATGAGTTTTCGATGGACAGAATAGTGCGATCAGGCACTGATCGAGTTGAAACAGTATTTGGCCTCATCCCCGATGTTGGCAAAACCTGAGCTAAGAGAAGTACTTTAGATATACTTGGCAATCTCGAAAGTGTTAATTAGTTCAGAAATGGTATCGACCCAGGTGGCAACCATCGACCAATCTACTATTGCAGTAAGTCACTCCAAGGGCCAGAACATAATTATTTAGAGATTGAGAAATTTGCGTTAACCTTAGTGATTACTGCTCGGAAGCTGAGATCGTACTTCTAGTCTCACTCTATCATAATGCTAACAAACCAGTTGTTGAAGTAAGTGTTGGTGAAGCATAATACATCAGGCAGATTGGCCAAGTGGGTGATTGAGTTTGGGGAGTTCGACATTAATTTTCAACCTCAAACGGCCATCAAAGAGCAAGTACTTGTCGACTTCATTACAGAGCGAGTCAACTTACCCGACAAGAGTATCCTAGCTTTTTTGTTTAGACTTTGCATCGATAGGTCATCGACTATATCTGGGGACGGAATTGGGGTTGCTCTTCACTACCCAGATGTTGAGGAGTATGATTTTGCAATCAAACTGGATTATATAGTCACAAACAACGAGGCTGAGTATGAGGCCCTGCTGGCAGGAATAAGGATGGTGCTTGAGCGTGGGGTCGAACACTTGCTTGTGATTATGGACTCCCAGTTAGTGGTGGAGCAGGTCAAGGAAAATTTTGAAGCTAAAGAACAATCGATGACTCGATACCTGGACGAGGTAAAGAGGTTGCAATAATCGTTCAAAAGATTTACTCTCAACTAGGTCCCTCGGTCTGAAAATGAACAGGCAGATACCCTCTCCAAGTTTGCCAGCTCCATCAGAGAAATAAGAGACAAGAAAATCACATTTTTGGTCTTGGACAGGCCGTTAATTGCACTCTTTGATGAAAATCTTATAACAACTGTTGAGGAGACGACTGTTTCTTGGCAGACCCCAATAAAACTATATCTCAACCAAGATACTGTCATCGAAAATAGGAATGAGGCTCGGCACCTTTGACGTCAAGCCTCCAAATTTGCTCTGGATGAGCACAGTCAATTATATAAGTGATCCTTTATCGAACCCCCCTTGAGATACTTGGATCAAGATCAGGTGTTGGAAGTATTACAGGATGTTTATACAGGCATGTGCGGCAACCATTCTGGAGGGAGGTCCCTTGCCCACAAAATAATCAGATATGGGTATTTTTGGCCAACATTGTTGAAAGACTTAGTGGATTTCGCACGCAAATGTGCATCATGCCAAGTCTATTTCAACCTGCCGCACCAGCCAGCTACGCCGATGGTTAACGTCCAGATTTTCTGGCCGTTTGATCAGTGAAGAATCGATATAGTGGGCTCTTTTTCGAGATCGATAGGGTAGCAAAAGTTTATAATCATAGCAGTTGAATATTTCACCAAGTGGGTTGAAGCTAAGGCTGTCCCTAAGATAACAGACGTGGCCATAAAAAGTTTTATATAAAAAAATATCATTTGCTATTTTGGCCTGCCCAAGGTACTTATTTTAGATAATGTCACTCAGTTTCAGAGTAAGAGCACAAGAGGTTGGTGCGAGGCCTTGGGGATTGCACAACATTTTACGTCAGTGGGCAATCCTCAATCAAATAGTCAGACCGAGGTGACCAACTGGATTGTCCTCAACTAATTGAAGGCCAGAATTCAGGATATCGGGGTGAACTGGGTAGATGACCTGCCCGGCGTGCTATGAGCTTACAGAATAACTCCCCAAACAACCATAGATCATATCTCTTACAACCTAGTGTATGGGTCGGAAGCAGTCATACCTTCAGAATTGATCCAACATACTGCTCGAGTCATCTACTTCCACCTATTAAGAAACACGTCGGAGAGAAAACTAGATCTCAAAACTATTAATGAGCGTCGATAAGAGGCTTACAATACTATGCAGTGCTATAGATCGAAGATGACCCAGAACTATAATAAAAGAATCAGAGAGTGTCGTTTCAACATTGGGGATCATGTCCTTAAGAAGGTGAAGGCCTCCAAGAACGTGGGTAAGCTCGAACCAGAGTGGGAAAGGTCATGCTCTATTATCAAAGTAGTGAAGTACAATACCTACAGGCTAGCCAACATGCAAGAAGAGGAACTCCCTCACCCGTGGAACGCCATCAATCTCAAGAAGTTTTATATTTAAAAATGTATGGTACTTATCCTTGTGGCTCTTTAGCTTGAATAAAATTGTAATTTTTTTTAGCTCAATTATTATCTTTAATAATTCTAGTTGACTCTATAGTCAACAACTAAGTAGCCTCTTGCTGCCATCTAAACGGCTCCTGGCTGTCCAAATTTCTAGTTGACCCTGTAGATGACAACTAAGCAACCCCTTGCTGCCACCTAAATAGCTCCTAGCCGTCCAAATTTCTAGTTAACCCCGTAATAGACAACTAAGCAGTCCTTTGCTACCATCTAAACGGCTCCTGACTGTCCAAGTTTCTAGTCGACCCCGTAGTCAACAACTAAGCAACCTCTTGTTGCCACCTAAACGGCTCCTAACCGTTCAAGTTTCTAGTCGATGACTAAGCAGCCCCTTGCTGCCATCTAAATAGCTCTTGGCCGTCCAAGTTTCTAGTCGATCCCATAGTCGATGACTAAGCAGCCTCTTGCTGCTACCTAAATGGCTCCTAGCCGTCCAAGTTTCTAGTCGACCCCATCATCAATCTCTACACTGATGAATAAGTTTTTCTAGTCAACCATTCGATTTTTGTTGACCCTGTAGTTGGCAAGGGATGCAACTCTTTTTTTATGGGCAACTAACTCTAAAGGTCGAATAAATAGTTGACTGGGAATATGAAGCAATCGATAACACAGTCATGTAACATAATTACTACCCGATAGGCAACTAAATATTTTCCACATTATCACAACAAAAATCAAAAGCTATGCATGGCATAATAGGATGGAAATGAAAGAGAAAATATGCCTTTATTCATAATTCTTTGACAGGTTACAAAAAAAAAAGACAAAAAAGGTTGGTTTAGTTCTAGTTCAGTTCTACTTTAGTTCTGGCCCAACTCCTCTTGCCCGCCTTTAGCCCAATCTAAGTCCAGCTCGGGCACCACATAAGTGAGTGGAGAGACTACTTACGGAAGTTCAGAAGGTCTCATGAGGTCGCCCATAAAGTTAGTCGACCACAGCATGTACTGCGCCAGGTCAACCTCTTTATCCTTCAATTTGGCTACGAGGTCCTTCGCGAATGCGAACTCAGCGCATATTTGCTCTAACCTGGCATCAACCTCGACCTTCTTTTTTTATGCCTCAAACAATAATGCATTTGGTGCAACAGCAGTAGGTCTGCCTTCCAGAGCCTGCTCGACGCCGCCTTCCTCAGGCTCAGGATAAGGCTCCAGTCTCTCATTCAATATGAGACTCATGCGACTTCTATCCTCAGCATGAAAAGCATAACCCAGGTGCTCCAGCTATTTGATGGCCCTATGATATGCTTTGCAAGTATCGTCAAGTGATACAACTGCACTTGCATTTTGAAAGGCGATGCTCACCATAAACTGCTCAACAGCCTCATGCTACACCGCGGGTAGATGTCGAAGGAAGGCCTCTTTAGCTTGGCTGATAGCCTCCATATGACCTTGGGCCCGACCAGAACTGAAGCTAACCTATAGGTCGAGATGGGCCCTCTTGATAATATTATCCATTCAGCTCCGGTCCTCGATGGCCTAGACTAATTATTGATCCTTTGAGTCGAGCTGCTGTTGGAGGTCGGCTACCTTTTTGTTCAACTGCTCGACCTAGAGCTGAGAGGACTCGAGCTGCACCTTCAGCATTTCTATCTCTCCTCCCGCCTCCAACTTCTCTTTGGCAGCCAATGCCATCTCGGATTGTCGGTACATGTTATAGCCCAGTTGTCCTATCTAAAACACAATAATGTCATTTTCAAACCAATGTGTACATAAGAGAAAAATTTTGGTTGATCCTATCGATCTCATACTTACCACGTTACAGTAATAGGACATCACCTTCATCGTCTCGAGCTGACTAAGGTTCATCAGCTTCTGCTGGTTATTCAGAAAAAGCCCTGAGGTTATCCACTTCATAGCTTCAGCACCCATCAGCCCTCTTTTGATGATAATGATTGAGTCGGTTACCTCCTAATCTCGATTAGTGGTGAATTGCGGAGGAGATAAACAAGGAAGTTGGAATAGCGGACCGTCACTTGATTTACCAAATAGGTCGTAACTTGTTACAACCTTCTGTTTCCCCCTGCCCCCAGCAGCCTTCTTTGGAGTCCAACCTCCCTGTTCGACCAGTTGCCTCTTA
>JACGDI010003141.1:959419-976428 GCA_014898725.1 Jacaranda copaia
TATTTTCCATTCTTGCTGGTAAGAAAAGGTAGGGGATACCAAAAATTTCTGCCGAGGTCGAACAGTTAGGTAATAGAAACTAGACTCTTTGTTGCTGCCAAATTTTTGGGATATGGGTAAGTGGAATAAATTTGAGAAATTAGCAAAGGTTGCAGGCTGGTTGTATAAGTGCAGTAGCACGGTAAAACTGTACAGTATGGCAAAATAGTTTGAAAATAATTGGGTGATGCAGACTTCTTGTCCTAGGAGGAGGTCAAGTATAGGTTGGGCGAGTAGAAACCTAAGGCTACACTTTAACCCCTCATCAAACATAGTTATAAACCCTCGAGGAGGTCGATGCATCCTATCCCAGGTCCCTGGCGCTACCAATTCATACTCATCAGGAATATGATACACTGCCCTAATACGGACTAAGTTTGCAATGGCTATTTTGGAGGCTATTTCGGTGTAATTGTTGGGGGTAAATAATCGACCCTAGCTTACAGGCATATCAATAGGGCCAGCTTCTCCCTCTGATACAACCCTAACATCGCTCGAGCTACTGGCGCTGCTCGAGCTAAAGCTTTCACTCGTGGATAAACTCGATTCACTCTCGTAAGATGACTCAGTTACACTCTCTGCCTCAGTCTCCCCCTCATGGGCCACACTCTCTGACCTAGTGTTATCAGAATCTGGACTGGTAGACATGCATCTACAAATGAAAGGTAGAAAAGAACAAGAACAACAAAGGTACTTATAATGAAAATCTCGAAAAGGCAAAGCGCACGAGAGCTTAAAAGGCTTCAAAGATAGCAATTCAACCAGAAGTTTAGATAGTAAAAGTATAAATAGAGTTGGTTATTCTCCTATTTATAGGCGTTCGTGCACGAGAATTCGAGCAACTGTTATGATGACAGCCTGCCCTTAGTACGCTTCGTATTCTATGCACTAATAACTGCATTAAATGTAAAGAAACCACCTCAAACCCTAGTCGGTAGTTTAAAAATCTAGGTCGAGGATTCAAAAATCCTAGTCGAGCATGGTAACCACCATAATTGAATGTAAACTCTCTGTTCCTTCTCGTCGACAAGCTCGATAAGGACCGTGAGTTGGGAGGACTCATGATATGGAATTACCTAGTAGGCCCAACATCGAGTGAGACAGCTCAGGAGGCCTAACATCAAATCTGTTTGGTCGATCGATAACGACCTTATTTGGTAGGATCCGCAGTCGACCCGCATAGACCTCAAGACCACTCTAGGTGTTTCGATAGTCAAGTCTGGTCGACATGTATCGACCTCAAGACCCACTTCGATGTTGACTTAGATCTCTGTCACATTTATTAGTCTGACAGGCTGCAGACCTCCGCATTAATGATGCTTGACAATCAGTGCAGCCGCTGCCACCAACTCTGCCAACCCTGCCACCACCTTTGGCAGAGAGGTGCCTCCAGAGGTACTGTTCATCAGGGAAAACAGGAGATTTAGCCACCTGGAATAGTACCGAGATCTGGACATAGAGTGACCACAACCCCTTAGCAAAGACAAAAGTCAATACATTTAATAAGGGCACCAGAGTCAAATCACGCCTGAAGAGGGCTATAAACACTTCAGACTCAACTACGCTCAAGGTAATGCCCAATACGCTATAAGCCTTATACATTTTCTGTATTCTGTTCGATTTTCACATCTCGACCAGAACTAACTTAAGCATTTGAGTGCCTTAGCCGGGGGCACCTCAGCTAGCTTAACGTGTGTTGTGGTTGCAAATCTCAAGCCCCAAGATATATACAACTCTGAATACTTGATCTCGTTGATCGATTCATCTGAAAACACAACTCCCCATTTCTCTATAAGCAGCTTTCAGCCGCATCAATAAGAAAATTTAAAATTTTATACACATTATATAAAAATGCAAAATCTTCAATGATTAATATAGAGTTATTTCTTCTACTAATCAAATCCTTAGTTCAAAAGTGTTCATCAATATACAATGGTTCACCATTATTTGATTTATTTTATTTAGAAGATAAATATTTGGGCAAAAAGGAGTGTAATTTGTTTGATGTAGTGAATTTTTTTATTTTTTTATTTTTTTTTCATGCTACAACAATCGGTTTTCTTTTCTTTTCTTTTTTTTTTTACCAAGAGAAATCTACAAAGTTCCTAAAAAAATTAAGTTTGGGTGGATACAATTTGGATTTCTTGTAATATTTTTTTCATCCTCTTTATAAATAATTTAATAAGAGTGCTGAATTATATGAGAAGTATAATATAATTAGATATGGTCAATTTGTTTTAATACATAAAATTGGCTCCACAATTAGGAAAATGAAAGCACACCCCCAAAACCACAATGAATTAAAAAAATTCAGGGTTTGAGCCTCTAAGGAGAATCGATTTGGGCTGGGGTTTTAGGTAAGAGAAATGGAGCAAAAGTTTTACTAATGTAATGGGCCAAGATGAATTGCTCCTTGCAGAGTATGACTTCAAAATATTAATGCTATATTTGGATTTATCATTTAAGAATTATTTGTTAATATATATAAGTATAAAAAATAAAGTATAAAGTTACACCAATTGAAATACGAAAATTATTTTTCTTACTATTTTGTTTATTAAAATTTAAGATCTAACATAAGGTAAAAATAGATTGGAGATTGTTACCACAGGAAAAAAATCGATAATAATTAGGTTATATGATAATTTACTTTGAAATTTTGAGCTCCAAAAGGTAACATTCAAATTTCATGAATATAAGGCTTAGGAATTAACATTTGAAGCATCGATTTCAGCTTGGCTTCGATTTGTTTCAATTCTTTTGTTGTAAAATAGGTTGTAATGTTATGTTTTTTTATTCATTTCTATTTACATTGTGCTTTGATCTTAAATTTCAATGGAAAAAAGAAAATAATATAACAAGATAAAATGAAAGCTACTATCACTTGAAAATGAAAAATTAGGCCAAACTCATCCAAAGCACCAAAGGAAGCCAACTATGTAGATAGAGATGGGAAAAAGGGGAGGTTAGGTAATATGCAAGGCTGGGGTTGTGTACCATGCCTAAATAGATAGTAGGATTGCATTAAAATTAAATGATAGAAAAGAAAAGAAAAGGCAAAGGAGGAATAAATTTACATGTTTGTTAATTATTTTCGTTGATGTGAATGGGATTGACTATCTCAATTCACTATGCACAAATGTGTTATTGTATCAAAATTTTAGATAATGTTCGGTTTTATTTTGAGTGCTTTGGGAAAAATTATTTCGGGGATGGATTAGGAGAATGTAATATATGTTTGGTTTTGTTTTTGAAAATTAATTAGAGATTATTTTGTAGTAGGATGGTATATCTGACTTTATTTTTGGGAGAGACAAATTGTTTTTTTTTTTTTTTTGTTATAGTAGTACTTTTTTATTTAATTAGTGGGATGAATTTGTAACTTTATATTATTATTATTATTATTATTATTATTATTATTATTATTATTATAATGTAAGATGATATATATACATACATAAAATAATTATGTGTATCTTGAAAAATGATGTAAAAAAGATATTTTAAGATGTTTTAACACTGCTTTGAGTATTCCTCAAAAGAAAATGTTTCTCAAAAAATAAAAACAAACATAGCCTTAAATTTTGAAGCTCCCTAATAATTGCACAAAATATGAAATATGAATCACATAAGATTATTGATTTTAAAAAAATTGAAAAAGAAACCCTCCAAATTATTTTGTTCTATTGAAAATTTGGTCTTGGTCTTCTCAAAATAATTATTGGCAATTTTGGTCCCATCAAATAGGAGTTCAAGATATTTGGCTTAGCTTCTTCAAAAATATATAGCAAATTGAGGACAATAAGATAAGGAAAATTAAAATGTGCACCCAAATCCACACTTATGGTTTGCCATCTTCCCCCCATCACAATTAACATCAAATAAAATCTTCAACCTAACTCCCTATTTGGCCTTGGCTTCACACACCAGTTCTTCACTTGTAACAATTGTCCTATAAACCTACTACTTTCATAGGGCATTTATTCCAAAAGATTTTCATCCACCTAAATCTTGAGAAACTATCACCTTACAATGTTACTTTCCAATGAAGACTGATTGGATAAGAATTTTGGAGCTACCACTAGCATTTATGAAGCTCTCAACATTTTTTGATGGATATTGCAATTGTGATGAAGACACATTTGATGGAGTATAGCAATGGTCTTTCATTGTAGAAATTTTTATTTTGGCTAGAAGGATAATGAAAAGAGGAAGAAGATATGATTCATGAGTAAGAGCATCATATGATAATGACATGGAATATATGAGTTCTTGAAAAATTTAAGATGCATATTATATGTTTTATATATAAAAATATTCATACATGTATATATATGTAGGTAAGCAATTAGAAATGAAATTATAAAAATTTAGGTCCTATTACAAATAGAAAATAAGATCACATTTGTCAAGATTAGTTGAAGGGAACGATCCGACTCCTTCAACTATCTGACAGATTTCTAAAATATCTTTTCAATTATGTCTCAATATTATAGTAGTTCACTAAATTTGAGAAGTTAGCATGATTAAGTCTTTTCAAGATAAATTATACCAGAATTACTCACGTATGACATAAAATGAATTTTAATCATATTTTTAATAAAAAATATCGTTATAAAAAGTGCAAATTATGAGGAATTTTACAAAAATCATACTAATACACATCACAGAAATAAAGATTAATTAAGGTTGTTCCAACAGGTATATGCACAACAAAATAGTATTTCCAGCAATGCTCTTTAAGGTACCAAACAAGTTTCGTAACTCGATATTGATGCCGCATATTTATTATTGTGATGTCTAATTTATAGTGTTGCAAATAAATAAGAGCATGACGATTAAATAAAAAATATTTATAAATAAAGATAAATGAAATATAAATGAAAAAATACAATATCTTTTTTAATTAAAAAACTTTTGTATAACATCAAATTTACATAATTTCATAATGTTCAAGACGTAGCGGACATGCTATTAATTGTGTACGATGCAATAATTTAATTTCCAATCTAAAAAAAAAAAAATGCATCATCCCAGTGGTGGGAAAATTTATGACTGTTGAATGAACCTGATTGGCAGACACCTTTTCAATCCCAAGAAATACTTAATAAAATCACAAAAGTAGGTGGCAAAAAATCGCACCCCCCATTGGGTCCACAACACAAGGTCGGGGCGGGTCAGCCCACCAAATCGTCATCGGATCCAGCCCATTTTTTCTATCGTGCGCACGTAGGCGAACTTCACTCCCCTCAGAATTTCCCCAACGACAAGACCCGCCCCAAACCTTGTTGTGTGCGCACTGCGCACTCCAACAAATAATGCTGTGCCACTGACACTGACATACACACGCGCGGAGTTTTCCAGTCGCCACTCCGTACTCTCCGCTAACCGCACCTGAAATTCAACCAATCAAGTGCCACCATCTTTCATCATGTCGGAGCCGTCAACCGTCCTGATTCTCCCACGTAACGCAATCCCATTGGCTATCCAGTCACGTCAAGAACCCAAGCTCCACTCTGATTGGTCCACTTTGCGCAATTATAGACCTCCAGACAATTAAAAATTGTTGAAAATCGGATAAAGAGATGAGAAAAAGAGGATTTAAATTAGGGGAGTCGTGTCAAAGGGGCACTAGACACTTGTCGCCTCCACCAAGCATCAAACCGGCGAAGAAGAAGGAAACGACACGATCAATCTCTCTCTCTCTCTCTCGGTATAAGGGTAAATTCGTCTAACCTCCATTCTCTTTCTCTTTCTCTCTCTAAAATTTCTAGTTTTATCTTCTTTCTTTCTTTTTTCTGGCTTTCTTCTCTGATTTTAGATTTTTCCGCATATTTTTTAAAAATATTTTTTCTTAATTAGGAGAGTAAGTAGGGAAAGTTAATTCTATTTAGTTTCTGCGTGTGCTTTTAAATGATCTCTCGAGGTTTATGGAAATGTTTTTGTTTTTGTTTTTGTTTATTTGTTCGTGTAATTCCTCAATGAAGAATAAGTAATTAATTTGAGTTCATTTCCGGTTGAGTTATTCCTTATTCGAGGAAAAAGGGAGGATTGAGAGTTGGGGTTTGTTTTTTTGAAGTTTTTATTTTTAAACTTTGTTTATCTATGATTCGATCTTTAGCTGCAAAATGAGCTCTGCGAGAAGGAAAGAACGAAAAAGGAACATAAATTATGCAGACGATTATGAAGAGGATTGGGTATTGGACTTTCGGGATTTCTTTTTGCATGAAAGCACACTCAAGTATGCATACTGATCGAGGAAGTGAATTTTTTTTCGTTTAATTTGTTATTTTAACCTTAATTTAGATTGCTGTTTTTTCAGTTCTTATTCAGTTTTAGATCTGATATTAAAAAATTAAAAAAACTGGTGTGACTGAGATTATTCATGGGATACTTGTATTTTTAATCTTGGGTGGGGTTTGGATTGGTAACTGAATGTTTTTTTCAAATCATGGTTCGAAGTTTTTAAGTGAAGCTGCCTTGCTATAGTCTTGTCAATCCTTTAAAGCTAAGTATTCGATTGGCTGTGATATCAATTATGGTATTATTATTTAAATGCACGGAGTGCGATCTGTTTTGGGTTTAAAACTTTGCTCCTTTCCCCTTTTGTTTTGCCTCCGTTAGTTTTCTCCTGTTTCATTTGTCGGGTTCTTTCCCTTCCAATTAAATTTTTTATAAGGAACATAGTGTGTACGCTCTATATTTTTCAAGTTTTGATTATATTTGCTTGATTCATTCAAGCAGCTGGTTTAAAAAAGGAAAGTTTGTGCATTAAAGTGTATATGCATATTGCTTTGTGTATTATCACTGTTGAAATACTAATGATTGTTAATTTGGTAAGGTAGTGGCTCAGCTTTGTGCACTTGCAATAATGAGTTCTTACATGAACTTCAAGAACTTCGGAGACGCAGCGCAACCAGACAGCCGTGGTGGGAAGCCAGCTGGTAACTATCCATTGGTTCGACAGTCTTCCATATATTCGTTAACGTTTGATGAGTTTCAGAACACTCTGGGTGGACCTGGAAAGGACTTTGGATCTATGAACATGGAGGACCTTATAAAGAGCATTTGGACAGCTGAAGAGAACCAGACAGAGGTTTTTGCTGCAGGTGAAGGAGATGGTAGTGGCCCAGGTGGAAATTTGCAGCGGCAGGGTTCTTTAACGTTGCCACGGACACTAAGCCAGAAAACTGTTGATGCAGTGTGGAGGGATGTCCTTAAAGAAACTATTGGTGTAAAGGATGGAAGTGGTGGTGGGGATTCAAACTTGGGGCCGAGGCAGCCCACTTTAGGTGAGATGACATTAGAAGAGTTTTTGGTTAGAGCTGGGGTGGTTAGAGAAGATGTCCAACCCTTTGGAAGGCCAAATGGCACTGGTTTCTATGGTGGTTTACCTCCTTCAAGTGGTAATAACTCTGGTTTAGCCATAGGATTTCAACAACCATCTCGGAACCCTGGTCTGTTGGGCAATCAACTTGCGGAGCAGAACAATGTTGTTCTTAATTCCCCTAACCTAGGAATTAATGGAAGTGGTGTACGGTCTTCTCATCAACATACTCAGCAGCCTCAGACACAACTACAGCCTTTATTTCCAAAGCAAACAACGGTAGCCTTTTCCTCACCCACACAACTTGGTGGCAATACTCAGCTGCCTAGCCCAGGAACAAAGGGTCCAGCGGTTGGAATGTCCAATGCTTTGAATAACACTATAGTTCAAGGTGGAGCAGTTGTCATGGGTGGATTGAGCAATGGAACAGCAGTTGCAGGAGTATCTCCTGGGACTCATCTACATTCAGATGTTATTGTTAAGAGCAAGATAGACATGTCATCTGCATCACCTTCGCCTTATAATTTTGGTGAAGGTGGACGAGGCAGGAGATCATCTGGTTCTTTGGAGAAAGTGGTGGAGAGAAGGCGGAGGAGAATGATCAAAAACAGAGAGTCTGCTGCAAGGTCACGAGCTAGAAAGCAGGTAATTCATTAGAAATTATATGAATTTTGTAGTTATCTATCTGTATAGTGCTATCTTTCTTATAAGTTTTCTTCTTCTCGGTAATCTTGGCAAAGTCATGCTAAAACATAATCCAGGTAGGTATGATGTGGGTTATACACTTTGTCATTAACTCATGGTTCAGCAAAACAATATATAAAATACTGATGGTTTGAGAAGTAAATATCCTTCACCTCTTGATTTGAAAACTGTCTTGGAACTCATAGAGTATATAGACTGAAGTCCACCTTACTCTATTGAAATGATGCCAAAACATTATTTTCATGTAAGTGCAGTGGCATTAATCTCTTGTTTACATGGGTATCAAGATAGTTAAACAAGGTTTCTGTGGTAAAGAGAGATACATAAGATGGATTTTCTTATTTAAGTTGTGGAAATTTTTTGGACTAGCAGATTGTCCCTTCATTTTGCCATGACAGAAACAACAGAAATCGAAATTTCCTTATGCCACTCACTCTGTCAAACACAAATGCCATGCATCCGGAAAAGCATGAATAAATATGATGTTCAAATGAATATATGATATGCACTTGTGACAATACTTAGGTATTGGGATTCACCTTGGTAAAATCTTTCGCTATTCAATATCCGAGTAAATTTGCCATAACTTAATTTATTATCCATTCTATTACCTGCTCAACCCAACAAATAATGTTCCATATGTAATCGGAATAATTGCAGGCCTATACTCTGGAATTGGAAGCAGAAGTAGCAAAGCTCCGAGAAATGAACCAAGAGTTGCAAAAAAAGCAGGTAAGTTTATTTTCGCATTTAATAGACTTAATGAGATCAATCTGGAAATTGACAATTTTGACAGAAGATTTTGATCATGTTGCTGCAGGAAGAATTTGTGGAGATGCAGAAAAATCAGGTACTTGATGTCTTTTACTGCTTGTATTTCCTCCAGTTGCATCATTAGTCTATACTTAACATAGACTAGCAAAATTCAATTTTATGGTAATAAATAATGTTCCAGCCTGGTCAAGTTTGTAGAAATGTCAATGATAACATTCTCTTCTTATATATACCCGAGATCTGGTATCAAGCGCCTAAGAGATGATTACTATTATTCGTCTTTCCTTCAGTAAATCCAAGAATTTTGGTTCACTTCCCAAGTGGCAGATTTAGGTCAATTTCCCATATCGTATATGAAAAACCAACAAGATAAGAAGAAATATATTGTAATAATATAGCATTTTTCCTTACTTCTTTCGATTCCTGGTGCCTAGCTGCCTTCTGGTGCATGAGTTTTTTCTTTTTTGGTCCACAGATTTTGGAGACGATGAACAAGGGAGGTAAACGAAGATGCTTGAGAAGGACGCTAACGGGGCCTTGGTAGAATTAGAGCACAAACTTGACCACTTTGTCCATAGGATTGAATAGCATATGATGATCCGATTTGGATCTCGTTCTATACGTGGTAGATAGCGTTGTTCATAGAAGCAAAGAGTGTCATGCTATGTATAATGGAACCCAGTAGTATTGTAAGGTGTTGTACTGTCTATATGACTTCTGTTAGCTTCTCCATTTGGTTGGTCAGTTAGTGAATGTGGACTGGCTGGTTCATACCTCACATGCTGTTAAATCTATTATTGTAGCTAGAAATTGGATTAGTACTTCTTAGAAAACATTTGGATCTTCTTATCAGCAGAATGTAGCATTGTTGTTTCAACTGCATACCATTTTTTTTTTCAAGAAGATCGCCCTTAATTTGATTTAAGTACTTTGCAGCTTTGAATTCGCCTCAATATAGGGTTAGAATTGATACAATCAAAATTGCTTCGACCCCTACGTGGCCTCCACTAGGACTAGGATCATAGGCCTGCACAATTGGACTCAAATGGTTTCAACGGCATACTTAATAATATTATGTTAAGGCTTAAGTAAAACAAAAGCATGGCCAACCTAATCTCGGAAGTGTGCAATTATTTCATAAAAAAGTATATTTTTCAACTTTTATCTAAATTTTTAGCAGTTATGGAAGTGTTGGAGCTTTTCGAATAAAATAAAATAAAAATAAAGTGGAGAGCCACTTCACCCAATTTCTGTATTTAAACAGACTCAACTTTCATTACAATTTTTTCTCCAATATTTTTACCTTCCAAAAACAAAAGTTCATGCACAGAACCTTAATAACAGATTCTTACAATGTGTGAAGACCTTCCCAACTGCTCCCTTCAATTAGTGACACTTAACAGTTGACGACACTTCCAATAAATTTCTCATTGTTTCTCTCAGACAAGGATGACAAGAAACTAGACCAACAGCCATTTTCATGCAGTCACCGCCAAGTGATTTGTGGTCTAACGGCATAAGTCTTCCACATAATATGGGAGCCAAGTGATTTGTGGTCTAACGGCATAATTCTTCCACATAGTATGGGAGGTCAGGAGATCAAATCCTAACGAACTCCTAATGTGCGTGTATATAAATAAATAAATAAATAAAATCGTATTTTATATTATTTTCTATTTTCTTAATATAAAATCTCGAACAAAGAAAAGGAAAATGACACTTATTTCATGGGAAAATATTAGAAGATCCACCAATTTTTTCCAGGCATTTTGTTCCCAGGTGCTTACCTAAAAAGGGTGGAGGCTTGATTTTATTGTTGAAAAAATGCAAATAAAATATGGAGCGTAGAACCTAGGCAAACTGATGGTGGCAAGATAGTACCGGTACTGCACTGTCAGTCTGCTCCACTGTCCGATTCTTGCACCAGTACAAGGATATTAAGCAGCAAGCATTCAAATATAGGAACCACAAAATAAAAGCACGGGCCAAGATACGATCTGCAATACCGTGCAAAGTATCAACTCAAGGAATGATAAAATTTTATATATAGAAAGTCAACTTAATTTTGATTACCTACTTTCTTAGCAATAATATGTTGGGAAATTTTCACATAACTGTTGCTTAATATTCAGATTGTGAATCTCGTCTCACAGAGAAGGCAATGCCCTTTTCACAACAAACGGTCTTCTCTGCCCAAGTTAAAAGAATCTGGTTTGTATGCCAAAAACCCATTTCTTTCCATTGATTTGGGGTTGGGAAAAAACCTGTCCACACTTCTAAAATCTTGAATTGGAATGAGGGTAACCTGCCTATCACCTGGGGTACTCAAAAACGAGACCTTCTGCCACACTCCTGGCCCTTGATTGCCCAAAAAGCTTGCTTACAACAGCAAGCGCAAAATTTGTTGCCGTAGCAAGTCCCTTGCTAGTGATCACTTTGCCATCAATAACGACTTGGGTGCCATTCACTGCGCCATGGAGCATGCTTATGACAGAGGGATGAGCTGTGGCTCGCTTATCCTGTTTTTAAGCAGAAGCAGGTATTTAGTTTAATATTCTACTCCAATTGACACAGAAAGTTTGAGGTTATCAATCCTAATTCCTACCTTGAGCAATCCTTGTTTCTGCAGGATTGCAGGTGAAGAACAAATTGCACCCAAAATTCTCCCGGCCGATTCTTGTTCCTTCAGCAACTTTTTCAGAATCTTAGACTTGTTTAGCTTCTCAGCCCCTGATGTTCCTCCCTAGAGACCACCCCAATGGAAAAGGAGAATGAAAATATAGGGAGGAAAAGAAGGATGAGGGAAAAGGGATTTCTGCCAGAGAAGAGAAAAGGTTATAAAAGTGTAAAAAGTTTACCGGCAGGATAATTAGATCATGTACTGACTCCGCAGCAGCGCTGATCATCTTGTCTGCAATGATTTTTGTGCCATTAGATGCCAAAATCTGCGTAGTTTTTTCAACTGAAGCAACCACAACATTTGCTTTTGCTCGTCGTAAAATATCTACAATAGTCACCACTTCAATTTCTTCAGAACCATTAGCAACTGGAATCAGAACCTGTGACATTTGCCAGAAGCAAAATTTTGCATAAATGAAGAATTTTAAATAGCAAAAGCTGCAGAGGCTATTGAAACCTCAAGGCAATTTTCAACTAAACAAACAAGGATCTGCAGGTTATTAATTGTGAGCCACTGCACCCTTAAAAATTTTCCATCTTTCACCAGAATTAAATGTTTAAGGTCATAAGTCTTTTTAAATTAGTGAAATATGCCTTCCAAGTGAAATATTATCCGCATCCTTTCGCCTACAACCAATTAAGACAAACACTCAAAATAAACTAAAATATATATTTAAGACAAAAGAGCCATTTTCCTTGACAGAGACGCCAAGAGTCAGCAATCGATAGTTTGTCCAACACCCATGTGTATCAAGCATAGCAGCATAAATTAGGCTTGTTCAGAAAAATAATAAGTTGATGGTATGGATTTTCATAGCTTGTTCTACTTTTGTTTATTTTACTAATACACTTTTTTTCAGCTATGGAATATGTGCTTTGCCATCTAAATTTTATAAATTTTAAAAATACTATTTTGCTTATCATTTGATAATACAAAATTTTGCTGTTATTATATGTGTTTATATGTGTGTGTGTGTGTGTGTGTCAGTAAAAAGAAGCTAGAGCACATAGTGTGGTACTAATACAACACAGAAAAAAGAAACTATGGAGATAAAGAGACAAAAATGTTCAAAATAAAATCAGAGGACAACTGAAGAAAGAAAAAAACTAGCATGTGATCAGTGATCCTATAGAAAAACCGCCTTAAAACTTGTATGAAAGGTAGCTAGCGGAGATCATGGGATGTTGAAAAACATAAAAGGAACAGATAAACGTGGAGAATAAAGAGAGAAAATGAGAGGGAAAGAAAACTGTAATTACCTGAGGCATGTGATCAAGAGACCATGAAACTTCATTGAATTCTTCTTTTCTAGAATCAGCAGCAGCAGCATTTAACAGCTATGTAGAAGAGAAGCACACTATTATCTCAAGCTGTTTGCGTACAAATAAGCAGATAATGTAGCAGAAGATTAAATAACGCAACCAAGTAACAAATTAACAACCTTGAAATTTCAAGCACTAAAAATTCCAGAAATTCTTTATCCTCAAGTTCTGTGTTTGTTACCGACTACAAAAGGCTAGTCATGCTAATGTCAAAATTGTCTTTCACTTTTTCTTATCATATCTCATTTTTGTATTTACTTGATGGAGTAGGAAATGTAAAAGAACCACTGAAAGTAGACATATGTCCCCACCTGTATTTGCTGATTAAATATAAAAAAAAAAGGAACAAAAAGAATTAAACCTTTCACCACCATAGCCTTGCATTTGGGCAAAAATATTTAGCATCTCCACCAAAATTCAAATATTCAGTTCTTGTTTTCATTCCTTCTCAAGATAAGCAGTAATGGCAATAGATATATCTCTGTTATATTATAAACCCAAGCAGAATTCTCATTTTCTTACCATCAGGTGACAGATTTCCTTGGCCACTGACTCACCAAAGAGCTGCTCAACCAATGATACAGCAAATTCAAAAGAAGTGCCAGGGCCTCGACTAGTTGTTAGCTCTCCAGAGACTTGTAAATTCGATTTGACAGCCCAGAAAGTGGGTAGCTTGTCCATGAATGCTGGATGACTAGTTGACTTGCACGATGAACATTGATCCAATTAGCCAACCTAACAATTCAAATACATTGGACGCAAAAAGGATAATGAAAATAGTGATATGACAGCAATTAGAATTACCTGTTTTCTCCTAAGTAATCCCCAAGGCAAAAGTGTAACTGCCGGAGCAGAGGATATCGCACTGTACAACCGCCTCCCCTCTGCCTGTTTGCTTGTGATATTCTGAAGAATTTTGCAGTCCCTTAATCTTGCAGAGCCTGGCATTCCTCCCTACATACGTCAAATTCCACAAGGATTTCAATCAAAACTAACGCAAAATCAACAAAATAAGCAAAGTCATAGTTTTCAGCCTGAAATTCTGGAATTCGACCCTATAAAGAAAACAAAAGATAAAAAAACAAAAGATAAAAAAAAACCGAATAAAATGCAATTTTACAGGCAATCTTGATAAGATAAAATACTATGGTGGGTAACTCAGAGTTCACAACTGACCGGCAATGCAACAAGATCAAAAATTTCGTCAGAACAAGAAGAGATAAATGCATCAGCTACGAGCCTGGTGCCTCCACAAGCCTCAACCTCCATCTGCTGCTCCACAGAAGCCACCGTCACTGCTGCACCGGCTCGCCGCAAAACGTCAACCATTATAACCGCCTCCATCTCTTCTGTCCCGAATCCAACTGGAACCAGAACCTAAAAAAATACAGAAAGCCCATTAAAGTTAACTGCTAAATAATAAGAATAAAGCCCCTTAAAAATCCCCCAGTAGAAGCTCTTCAAAATCTTAGAAACCGCTTAAAAATAATAGAATAAAGATCAAGAACCCCTTCATTCCCGAATCAATGTGAACCAAAAACGGACCTTCTTAGGAGGAACTGAAGATGGTGGGGTTGCAGTGTGAGTCAGAATGGGAGTTTGAGAGGTATTTTTCGTTGGTTTCGAAGAGCGCTGTTTAAGAGTAGGCTTCTTCTCTCTTTTGGGCCTTGGAATTTCTGCGCATATTGACATGGTTGAGAAGTGGAAAGTAACGGTTATGGCAGCCGGACTCTTGGACGTGGGCATTGCGAAAAGCGGCGAAAAATACTTCATCTTTCGCTAATCGTTTTCAAGGCTTCTGATTCCCAAGGTGTTGCCGGTGTTCTGTCGGAAGAAGAACCAAGATAAAAGAGCTGAGGATATTTAGGCAGTGTTCGGATTTTCCCAACCTTCTAGTTGTCGGATACCTGGATCATTATTAGTTTGGTTTTTTTTCTTTCTTTTTTCTTTTTTTGTTTTTCTAATGAATAACACATCAATTTTCACATTTATATCTAAAGTATAGAGTTATATAAATTATATTATTTACTAGCAATACATAAAAAATATAATTGAGAGTTGAGGCTATCTTTGTTTCATTATCTCGAAATAAATTTAAATATTTCAACCAAAGTTCAATTTTTCTCTATCAAAATATTATTAAGTTTTTTAATTATTCTAAATTATATATCAATCAAAAAAATTATTTATTAATAAAATAAAAATAATTTTATTTTCAATAATTTTTTAATCATATCAAGTGATCAATTGGCGTGATGTTGCCCTGTTCATGAAGGCCAAGATTGTGTAGGTGTGCGTTTGTAGATTGAAAAATAATATTTTTCAATCATGTATTAAAGTAAGTTTTATAAAAATAATTTAAAACATTTATATGTACGATGTTCAAATTTGTACTGTGTGCATTTATAGATTCAAGAAAAAATATTTTTCAATCACATATTAAAGTTAGATGTTCAAAAACAAACTAAAACAATTTAAAGTATTATTGAAAACTTGATGCAAAACTAATATTTCTTTCCTTTTGGAGTTTGATCATCTTTTAAGTTTATCTAACTCCTAAAAGTACATAGAGAGTGTTCGGTTATGTTTAGACAAAATAATTTTGTCAAACATATACTTATTTTTTCTATAAAATATTAAAATAAATTTTCTTAAAATACTCTCTCATATTATTCATTATTCTCAAAACTTCTTCATTTTTCAATATATATCGTATATATTTTTTTATTCTTCTTACAATAAAAAAAGGTCACTTAATTTTGTTTTTACCTCAAAAATCTAACAAAAAAACATTAATTGATTGTTACAATAAAAAATATCTCTTTTTAAAATACAAATAAATATACTTACAATTTCACCACCGAGTTAATGACCTAGTTAGATAGGACTCATTATTTTCCACAAGAAGGTCACGAGTTCGAATATGCTTGCGAGAATAGTCTGTAAACCACTTACCTTTATAATTGAGGGGGTTCAGTTGACTAGCACTTTAATGGGGCTATAACGGCGAATTTGTCTTTTGAGCAATAATTATGGCTCAAACCCAACATTTCATGGCGATAGGGGACTCTTATGATTACGTCCATGAAGATTATTGCTTATTCAACCGTTAATGCCTACTCCCCTGGTAGGGCTATTCAAACCAATCCACCTAAGGCAAGAAAGTAGCAATGGGCTTTTCACTATGGCTTTCCCCTAGTAGCTAGCAAGTAGCAAATAGAGCGTTAGCCGAAGTGTCTTTCAAGGGATGCTTGAAGTTTGTCAGAGCTTTATCTTGAAAGCGCAAGTTCAGTGCCCGTTAAGTAGGAGAACTGAAGGCATTCGATAGGGCGAAGGTCACTGAATTAGGTGAACAACTGGGATGGTTAGATAGTTTCTAGCTTTCAAGGCATTCTTAAGCCCGAGATGGGCAGTGGCCAACTTTGGTCAATCTTCAGTCGTCCACATGGTCGAGTTACCAGTATGAGTGAGGTGCCGAGCCTCTTCATCTTTTTTAGCATTATTGTAAACTATTTGATCCTAGTTGTCTTGTGTGGAATGAGCTAGATGACAGAGACTTTTCTCGACGTCTTGACCCATTCATAGTCTGCTAATCTAATCCCAATGTCTTTGATCCTGACAAGCTTGGCTTGGAGCTTTGTGATAGAGGGGTTTTAGCTGATTAGAGCTTTAGTAGGGCTATAACGATGAATTTGTCTTTTGAGCAATAATTATGGCTCAAATCCAATATTCCATGACAACATGGGACTTTTATAATTACGCCCATGAAGGATTGCTTACGCTGGTCAACCATCCTTTGCCTTTTATTTAAAAAACCAAAAAACATATCAATACTTTCCAATCCTTTGCCTTTTATTTAAAAAATCAAAAAACATATCAATACTTTCCAAAATAAATTTTAACCATTCATCAAAACATAACAAAAAAATTCATTACATTACCCAACACAACTTTTACATTTTTCTATTCCGCTTACAATATTCATTCCCCAAAATACATATGATAGTTAAACATAAAACATAATCACATATTACCATAATATTCCAAGTCCTTGGGAGTATTTGAGTAGAAATCCACTGATATCCAACCAAACGTTATATTTCAAGAACTCAACCGTATTAATACATATCATACCACAATCATTTAACAATAAACAAAAGGT
>JACGDI010003141.1:978150-996227 GCA_014898725.1 Jacaranda copaia
TTAGGATTAGGATTAGGCACTCCTCAGGCTACCGTATTTTTAAATTGGCAAACTGGCAAGTTATAAAACGACACCGCTTGAGAGCTGAACAGAATTACAGAAGTCGAGAGACAGAGGGAGAAATAAGAAATGCTGAGGAACTTGGCTAGAAGAATTTCGCCATCGGCTTCGAGCCGATCAATGTCACCGCGGCTGTACCCGAATTTACCTGCCGAACCGACCCGAAGTTTATGTTCTGGTATCCTACCCGACACATTCGACAGAAGCTCCGAGTCCTTCGCCCGCAACTCCGAAGCAATGGAAGGCCTAATTTCTGAACTTCACTCGCACATTCAACAGGTATGGCAGCTACCTCTTCTCTCTGTAACTCACACGTCACTTACAGATGTGTGATATTTTGCATGTCTATGCTTGTCCGAAGATAGTGGTTTATGGTGGAATAGGTGATGAATGGCGGAGGGCCTGAGGCTGTGAAAAGGAATAGAAGTAGGAATAAGCTTCTTCCTAGAGAGCGAATTGATCGCTTGATTGATCCTGGTTCTTCATTTCTCGAGCTTTCTCAGGTTTGGTTTTTCTCTGATTTTAACCAAAAAAAACTCCTTAATATGTCAAAACTATATATTTTATTGATTTTATTAATCTTGGAAATTTGTCTTCATTTACTTGTTTCAGCTCATACCATAGTTTTCCAATTTTCTGTTGACTGTACTAAATCGACAATGATCATGACAAATCAACAGGGACTCATTGTGTTTATTGTAATGGTCAATTGGTTTGGTCTTTTGAATTTTTTTGAGCTTACTTTGACTATAGTTGCAAAAGCTGCATTGATTTTTGCTCATTGCACCGGGACACAAAATGATGGAGTAGAGGGGTTATTTAGTTAATAGCATTGGCACAGTAATGCAAATACAATAAGGAATCAATTTCAATTAGTTGGTTTAGATTGCAACTTAAATTTCATTTCAATATTGTGTATTGACTTGGTATTAGATTGTACTGCATCTGATTTCCTGTTTTCCTAAACTTAGCTTGCTGGACATGATTTATATGATGATCCATTACCATCTGGTGGAATAATAACTGGTATTGGTCCAGTGCATGGGAGACTCTGTATGTTTGTTGCAAATGACCCCACCGTGAAGGGTGGAACATACTATCCCATCACTGTCAAGAAACATCTTAGGGCACAGGAGATTGCTACTCAATGCAGACTACCCTGTATGTATCTTGTGGACAGTGGAGGTGCTTTCCTTCCAAAGCAGGCTGAGGTCTTTCCAGACAGAGAAAATTTTGGTAGAATTTTCTACAATCAAGCCGTGATGTCTGCAGAAGGCATTGCCCAGATTGCATTGGTTCTTGGTTCTTGCACAGCTGGTGGAGCTTATATTCCCGCCATGGCTGATGAAAGTGTGATGGTCAAAGGAAATGGTACCATATTTCTTGCTGGACCTCCACTTGTGAAGGTTAGTTGAGAACTTCTTGTAATCTAGAAGGCCCACTTGGCTAGCCTTTGGTCCAGTTATCACTCCCTTTAATTGTTATAAGATGGTATGACAGATGCATTTGAAATTATTAACTGTTTATGCATGTGATGATGTTCGCTTCTTGTGTTTTTAAGGACTTCTGTAAAATCAGAGTTTCCCTTTTTTCCCCACATGCCTACTTTGTTAAAAGAAATAATTATTTTGAATTTTAGTAGGCTGCTACTGGAGAGGAAGTTTCTGCAGAAGACTTAGGGGGTGCATCTGTGCATTGTAGGACATCGGGTGTTTCAGACTATTTTGCCCAAGGTACCCCCTTTACACTTTATTTGTTTCTATCAATCATTTTTAGACGATGACAATTGAGCTCTGCTTCATATTACATTACTTCATTTTTAATCCTATTGCTTTATGTTGCCAAATTGAAAGACATTGTATGAGTTATGTTTGTCTTGTAGACGAACTGCATGCACTTGCTATAGGAAGAAATATAATTAAAAACCTGCATATGGCTGGCATTATGGGTGGACAGCATCATAGAATATCAGATTTCAAGGAGCCATTGTATGATGTGGCCGAACTTCGTGCTATTGCACCAACAGACCTCAAGCAGTCATTTGACATCCGATCAGTCATTTCACGTATTGTTGATGGTAGTGAATTTGATGAATTCAAGAAACTGTATGGCACTGTAAGGCCGTTTAATTCCTCCAATCTCTATTCTGTTTCACAATATATGTGTGTGTGTATTGTGTATCTTGTAATTGGGCATTCTGTTTTTCCAATGAGCAGACACTTGTAACAGGCTTTGCTAGAATATATGGGCAACCTGTTGGTATTATTGGAAACAATGGTATCCTGTTCAACGAATCAGCTTTGAAAGGGGCTCATTTTATTGAATTATGCACTCAACGTAACATTCCATTGATCTTTCTTCAGAATATCACTGGATTTATGGTACGCAATATCCCTACTCTTTCTGTCAACCCCAGTAATGCGACAGATTTTAAACTATTTCAATCATATTTAATGAATGAGTAGCCCGGTTAACTTAATTATATTGCTTTTCTTTTTCTTATTTCCTGATTGTACAATTAGTTTCAGAATAACCATGGGCCATCTGATATATACACGGCTACTGCCAAAGTTGACATCATAATGATAATGATTTGCAATAGATTGGGTAGGCCAATAAAATGCGTGGAACTATATTAAATGACTAATAGCTCACTCCCCATTAAGATGTTTGCCGAGGAACATGGTTCATGTTGGAAAACGACCACATGAGTCAAGCTGCTATCTTCTTTGTAACTAGTTACCGGTTGTTACTTGAAAATTTTCATTAACATGTCAAATCTTTCCACTCTTTTTTTTGGGTCTAAAATCAATTATCATTGCTGTGAAGTTCTTGTCATTGTTTCTCATGCTACCATGTCTGGGTGCCTATCTGGTAGCCATGATGAATGGCAGAGGCCATTCTTTTGTAGCTGATCTCAATCCTCAAACTTTGTATTATTCTAGCTGTAATGCTTGTAAGAGGACAGGAAGAATACTTCACTGCTTTCCATCTTGAGCAGTCAAGGTTAAAATATATACATTTAGTGGAGAAATTTGAACAATCACACTGATTAAGTGTAATGCAAAAAGTAAGTTAAATAGCTGTTTACTTGGATGGGTTGATGGAATGCGTACTGAGCATATCCTATCCAGATCTGTCTTTTAAGATAGAACTTCTATGCTCAATGAGGACATTCGCCTTTTTATCTTCTTTGAGAGAATTTTACATTTCAAGGATGAAATCATGAATATGAAAATCCATTATGAGTTCCTTGTGCAAAACAAAACATTGTAGGTTGGCTCAAAATCTGAGGCCAATGGTATAGCAAAGTCTGGAGCTAAGATGGTGATGGCAGTTTCTTGTGCAAAGGTCAGTTTTTCTTTATATCTCTGGTGCCCATACCATTCATATGTTGCTTCTGCACTTTTTGTTTCAAATTAATGCCATTTGCATCCTTCTAGTTCAATCCATCCTTTCACCAAGAATTTAGAAAACCTGGATGTTTTGATTCTTTTTATCTGTGTCACTGTACATATCATTTCAATTGTTTTTATGGAGTGAAATATGGAATCTTCGAAGGAATGACTAATTCTTTTTTTACTTTCAACTACATTCCTTTAGGTTCCCAAAATTACAGTAATTGTCGGTGGAAGCTTCGGAGCTGGAAACTATGCAATGTGTGGACGTGCCTATAGCCCTAATTTCATGTTCTTCTGGCCAAATGCTAGAATATCTGTTATGGGTGGAGCTCAGGTATTCACCTATATTGCATTTGTAAATAAAGGACTTGGCTTAATTCATTTGAATTCTAAATTTCTCACAGATCTAAAACTGGATTGTTTTCTGAATCATCTGAAAACCCTGTTACATGTTTGATTATACAAGATTCATAATTTTCAATTTTAAGATACCTTTGGCCATCTGATTCTGATAAATTTGAAAATTAAAGGCAATAAGAATATCAGTTCATTTCCTTCTGCAGTATTCAAGGCAATTCAGGTGACAGAAAACCCCCAATTCCAAATCCTGATATGTCAAAAATTACTTCACGATATCTCTTGCAAACATTCGTTTCTCAGAAAAATGACTTTCTTCAGGCTGCTGGCGTGCTGGCCCAGATAGAACGCGCCAACAGGAAAAAGGCCGGAACACAGGTAAGATTTTAATTTAGCCATCTACTGGACCTTCAGCTGACTATACTCACATATAAATATTCTGCAGTGGAGCAAGGAAGAGGAGGAGAAATTCAAAGCAGGAGTTGTGGAGGCATACGATCGAGAAGGCAGTGCATATTACTCCACAGCAAGGCTCTGGGATGACGGCGTTATTGACCCTGTGGACACGAGAAAAATCTTGGGCCTCTGCATCGCTGCTTCCACAAACGCCAAGATTGAGAGCACCAAATACGGCGTCTTCAGAATGTAATGCGGATTAGTCTCCTCCTCTCGAGCTACAACCAATGGCGTCTTGTCGGAATATCAAAGACTAAAGGAGCACTGGAGAATGTTCATAAGGCGACTTTAACAGCATTCGGCCGAGAATGGAGAAAGCTTGCCAGCATGCTCAAAATATGATGCACGTATAAAAGATATCAAAGAAAAATAAAATCTGATGAAGGAACATTCCACCTGTTATTTCGTCGGCAGCTGGAGATTTTATTGTGCAAGGATGAAAGTAAAATTTGATGCTTTAGATAAATCAAATTGAAAATTAACAGGGTTAATCAGATTTATGTCTCTTCATAGAATAGTTAAATTGTCATAAAAAAAATTCTTTTTATAGAGGGAAAAGAAGATTAGAGGGCATACGCAAATTTTAAAACACGCACGCACGCACATCTCTTTTCAATGTTTCAATGATACGATTACGATTTTAGAAAAAGCAAGTAAACAAGTCATTTTGTTCGAGAAATGAAATAATCAATGTTGCCCTACCGTATGTTTGGAAGAACTGAAAAACCCAAAAAATCATCAATAATAACTTTTGGGCCTCAAATCCAACACTAGTATTTCATAGATAAATGTTGTTTGTTACGTTTTACGCTTTTATTTATTTAATTATTACATTCACAATCATACCCCAAAAATTTCTAAGGCCCGTTTGGTAAGAGGTATAGGATTGTATGATATATATGTTTAACATGGGATGTGGCATCCAATATTGATTATAAATCCTATGCATTTTATTGTTTGGTAGCATATAAATATTTGTGAGATATCACATGATAAATCCAACTTGCATTTGGTTACTTGTTTTTATTGGATGGGATTAAAATTGTAATCCCATAATTATCCCTACCAAATTGATAAAATTACACACACACATACATATATATATATATTCATATATAAGGGGCAAAATCATCATTTTATTTGGTAATATGGACTGCCATTTCTGGTAAGATTACACATCGAACATTTAGGGCCTTATCCATTATCAAGGACCTAAGTGGATTAGATGATGGGCTTCCAATCTATATTGGGCCTAAATTTAACTAATCCAACAAAAACTTGAAAGTAGTTTGGGCATCTACCACGCCCAATCAAGACTTCCAAATGGGCCCAAGGATGTATTTGTTCACAAAATATATAGACACTTGCTTTTGGTTCCAGATATAAAGCTCATTAAAATTTTTAGTGATAATTACTAATTTTTCGTCTAAAACTTCGACGCTGGGAAAGTTTGATGATTATGCTTAAATTCCCACGGAAGGCCATCATCATTATCAACGGCGTGTATCCGTTATGAAAATAAATAAGGTGAACCATAACCGTCAAGCGCCCGTGGCCTAATGGATAAGGCGTCTGACTTCTAATCAGGCGATTGTGGGTTCGAGTCCCACCGGGCGTGCGCAATTCAGCTGTTTTTTAACGTTTTAGGCCTCTTTTGGATTTTCACTGTAAAAAATCTTTTATGTGGACCCCCAGTAGTACAGATCCTTAAACAAATGCGACGTTCGCTAATCTAATACCCACCGCCACCGCTTAAAACCTCCCTGGAATAAGAATCCCACTCAAAGGAAAGGCCCTGTTTGGCTCATGCTTTCCTCATCCCCCCGCCCTCTCTTTTTCAATACTGAATTTTTACATCAAGGTATCTCCAATATTTTTGCTGGAGTGATTCTTTAACAAATGTTCCGTTTAAAAAGGTATCTTTATGTATTAATTTACACATCATTGCCGTATGGGTGTTCATTCGGGTAAAATTTACAGAACCAAATGGTTTTGTCAGTTAACAGAAAATTTTGGTTCGTTTCGGTTTCAATTTTTTCGATTCTTTCGGTTTCGGTTAAAATTAAAATTGAAATAAAAAAAAATATATAGTTTTTTTTTTATTAAAAAAGCCTTATAAAAGTTTGTTTAACAAAAGTAAGTTTGTTTAATTAAAATTTTGAATTGGATTACTTATTCTTTTAGTTCCAAAAAAAATATTTAATAAAAATATATTGATAAAAATATTTATTTTTAGGTGAAAATATGTATTTAGATTACTTTTTTTCTATATTGAAAACATTTATTTTGATAAAATTATAATTTATCTATTCTAAATAAATACATTTAAGATATTATAAATTTAAAAAGACAAATAAATATTTTAATTATTTTATGTTATAAAAATTTTAGTATGCACATCGAGTGTGTTAAAATTACTAACTTATAATTGCCAAGGCAGATGCATGAAATTTTTGCATATTCAAACCTTAACAGTTAAGATCAAATAGCAAATTAAATCTTAAACTCAATTTTAACTGCATATTCAAAAATTTGTGAAAAATATAATTATAATCTTATTAAATCATCATTTCTAAATGATAAATATTAATAAAATTTGTATCCAAACTATCTTTTTTTATGTTAAATTCTTCAATTTATACTTTAAGGTATATTATCAATTTTTGTTGTTGAGATAATTAAAAGGATAAATTATGTAAATGAACAAGAATAACTTCTATTTTAGACACAAAATGATCTTTATTTTTATAATAATATAGATAAAATATTTATTTGCTAGTAGATGAAATATACTACTAGTACTACCACAGGAATAACTGAATAGGATTTAATCCTTTATCCCTTAGTTTGCAATTTAAGTTCAAATTTCAATTTTTCTCATCGACATACCCTATAGTATATATAAGTTTAATGATTTAATTAAAAGAAATTTCAATTTTCTTTTAATATAACATTTTTTACTATTTAAAGCAGAGTCATTTATTTATTTTATATGTAATGTGTATTAATTCATATAATAAAAAAATTATGCAATTGTAACATTTGAGTTTAGAAAAAATATCATTTTTTCTTTCTTTTTGTATCATAACCATTCATGTTTGTATATGTCATATATTAATATCTATATTATTATTAAAAAATCATAGTGTTTTTAATAACTATTTTGATATATTATTTACTTCTTTTCTTCTCAACTATTTCACATTATAAAAAAATTTCTTTTATTTATCCCAAAAATTAAGAAATACATTAACATTTACATTATTTGAAATTTTATATTTATTTATCTTAAACTTAACAAATTTAATAAAAAATATGAAATAAAACTAAAACTAGTTGCAATTGAGTAATAAAATTTTATATATAAAAAATAAAAAAGTTCAATTTTTTCGGTTTAGTTAACTGAATCGAACTGTTTTTTTTTTTTTTTTTGGTTTTTCGGTTTGGTTAACCAAATAAAAAAATCAAATCGAACAAAAAATTGAATTTTTTTAAAATCAAAAATCAAAAATTGAACCGAACCTGGATTTTTTGGTTTTCAGTCAGTTTGGTCATTTTTTATTTATTTATTTTTTAACACCCCTAATCATTGGGTAAAAGTCTAAAATAATAATAAGTAATAACAGTATTTGTTGAAGATTTTGTAATAATTATAATTGACATTAGCAATTGGTACCAAAATGACTTAGGTAAGTTTAGCCGGAATTTTTGAAAGATTAAAAAGATTGATATGTCTATATTTGGCTTTTGTAATAATATATTTATCAAGTTATAGGTAATCAAAGGTTTAATTTTAACCTTTAAAAAATATTTATTATTTGAATTTGTACAACAAAAATTAATCTACTTACACAATAGACCACAAAAAATTTTTGATTAATAGTGAAAAAGCGAAAGTGAAAGAGTGGTTATGAAAGTTATTTTATAGCCAATTGAATGTTTATATTCAATTTAAATATTTTATACCCTTGAAGTGTATTTATAATATTATTTATTTATAGGGGGCGAATCTGTTTGGATTCAACTCGATGAACGCTCGTATTCGACTTGATCTTTTCAAACCTAAGCCAACCTGAATTTAATAATATTCAATTTGAAAAATTCAAGAGTCTAAATGAGTTTTTTATTATATATATACGTAAACCCTAAATGTATATATATAATTGTAATGCCCGTATAATAATATCCATAAAGATACGTAAATAGTAATAATTTATTTTTTTATTTTAAAAAATAGATAACAAAATTATTTAAAAAAATTATAATTATATATTTTATTTTAAAGTTTAAATGAGCTCGAGCTAATCTAAATTTATACTAGCTTGAGTTCATCTGTTTTCCTATGATGAGTCTTATCAAGTAAAGCTTGATAAAATTTGTTGAACCTTTATTCATTTCAACAAACTAAGCTTAAACTTGGATATTTAAACTCAACCAAGATTAAGCTCGAGTATTAATAAACGAGTAGAACTTGCGTTTGTAAAATTTGGGCTTAGCTCGGCTCTTTTACACTTTTAATCAATATATGTATAATATTAATAAAACATCAATCCCCTTTTTGATATGCTTTTGAGTGATTTGCTAAAATGTCCTAATTATTATTTTTAACTGTTATTGCTATAACTTATGTGACTATTTTGTGTGTGTGTGTGTGTGTGTAAATTTTAATAAATATATTAAAATTAGTAATACATTATTATTAAATACATTTGTTTTATATTATTAAAATTTTAACATACACGTATAAAATTAACAAAAAAATACTAATTTTATATAGCATATAAGTTTCAGAACATGATGCAAATGCTGTTATAGATAAAGATGAAGCCATACCATAAAAACAAACAAGATCCAAACTGAGGGGGTTTATGGAAAGCACCTGCCATTGTGATAAAGATGTTAGGGTAATGTTTGGATTCATTATGTATTTATTGTGTGTTTTGAGAGAATATATAATGAAAGAATCGTGAGAGAATGTGAAATGAATGTTGGAAAATGTGATTGATATTTGATTATTATTTTTAAAAATAGTAAAAAATGGGATTTGAGAGTTTTGATATGTTTTTTAGGGAGCATTTTTTTATTATAAATGTCACATAATTACTTTTGTATTAGTGTTTGGGGGTGAAAATTGATATTAAAGAATTTTTTTAATTATAAGGATATTAATTAAAAATATTGTGTATATATGTATGTATATGTATTGAAGAGATATGATTATATTGTAAATTTGTAATGATTAAGTGAGTTGTATTATAAAATTTTATGAGTTTTGTTTGTTAGTTGAAAATTATTTAATTATTATCATTATTATTATTATTACTTGTGTGACGACGACGACGATAATAATCATAATAATATGATTATTATTATTAGTAGTAGTATACTTACTCCAACTATTATTAGTAAAATTATAGTATAATAATAATTATTATTATTAATATTGTTGTTGTTGTTGTTGTTATATTATGGTTACTATTATTATAATTACGAATAATATTACCATTACTAGTATTAGTATTATTATCGTTTTATTTATTATTAATGCTACATATATTGTAAATATAATTAATACTATTATTATAATAATAATAATTATTAGGAGTATTATTAATTTTATTTTTATTAGTATTATTAATTATTATTATTATTAATAAAGTGTATTGGTTTGTGATGTGCGGGGGTGTATCGGGCGGCGGAGGTGGGGCAGAAAATTTAAGGTGTGTGATAGAATGTGAAATTAAAGTAAAATTTGATAAATAATAAAAAAAAAAATATTTTTTAGTATTCTATTATAATAGTAAATGAAAAAAATAAAATGCAATGTTTAAAAATATTCTCCCAAAATAAGTTTTGAAATAACACGTTCAAACAAAATATAGGTAATTTATATAATAATTTTTTATTAATATTAATACTCTGATGTGATTTGTGACTAAAAAATTGATAAAATCAAATCAAAACTGTTGGCTCATAGTCACCATCTCCAGCGGAAATTCGAAAATCCACGTGCCTCAGTGTCCTATCAACAACAACCGTTCCATTTATTTGTCTGCTGCTCAAACAATCTGAGTAAATTTTTCTTCCTCTTCCATCGGCCATCGCTTTCTCCTCTGCAATTCTAAGGTAGCACGCCGGAGGCATACTCAGATACGTCTCTTGTATTTGCGTATGCTTATAAGCATAGATTTACGCAGAGATTACGGCGGAAGCGTCAAAGATTTTATCGAATTGAAGTGGGTTTTGCTTTCATTTTGTTGCGCTAGAAAATGGCTGCTTCTTGTTGCTCTATTGCTTTCTTTCCTCTCTCGAGCCCGCAGCTTCGGGGTGGAGTGGTTCCGTTGAACCCAGTGAGTCAATCGCCGCAGAGCCGACTCTTCGGACTTTCATTTCGGGCTGTGAGGAGTCCTGAGGCCCGGAAATCTGTGTGTGTCTCCTGCCTCGGTGATACCAAAAGTAAATAAACCAAAGAAATTTCTTTGAATAGTTGCCTGTCTTTGGTTGGATTGCTTTTCTGGTTTTAGATTTTATATTTGCATTTCACGATCTGATGGTTATTTCATGATTAGAGGTAGGATCATGCAATTGGTGTTATGAATGAGGTGTAATTTTTCTGTTTATTCTTCCTTTTTAACATTTCTTTTGTTAATTGGCGGTAAAGAATTGGGGGTTTTTGTGTTTGCTGCAGTGTTGATCATAATTTGTATTTTGAAACCTTAAAAGATTGTACTTGGCTGTGGGCTTTTCAAACTTTAATTAATTGTAGTCGCTTGTGTGATGGCTTAATCTACAAGATTATGTTGTTGCTGCAATATTCACTAGAACATTTAAAGATGGCCTACAATTTCATTTGTAGATATTAGATAAAAAGAAAAAAATAAAATCCTTCTTGTTGGGCAAATGTAGTGATAGAGTAAATCATATTTCTGGAAAAGAAATTATCTGGCATTTCATTGTGTTCACATTCATTTTGACTATGAAAACTTCATTGGTTATCAACGAATGGTAGCTCCTCACCACTCATGACATGATTGTTAATCAACACTATGGGTTGAATGTAGTTCAGAACTGATGACAAAGGGTTTCAATTATAGAATTCATTCTAGTGTCAAGAGAATATGATGGACAATTTGTTATATCAAACCATAGGTACCTCTTTGGTCTATAAGAGTTGGTTGTAGTGTGTTCACTTGAACAAATGTCATGTGTCATATATTTGTTTATTTTGTATGTATTTATTGTGGGTGGGGTGGGTTATTGGTGGAGAGACAAATATACTTAGCAATATTTGTAAAGTTGAACATTTTTTTTTCTTTTTATTTATTATTATTATTATTTTGTGTGTGTGTGGATGTATGGACATCTATGTGTCAAGTTAATCTACCTGGATGAATATATTTGTTTGGGTTGTCTGCATGGAGTATCTTTCCGTGGGATCTTTTGCAAATACAACAGTTTAGTCATGTCTATTATATTTGTTCTCATGAAGTAATTTGTGTTGTTGCACCCTCTCTTTACCTAAAACTTGAATCATTTGTATTGTTGGAGTACACTTTTACGCATAGGTTCTGCAGCTTCATTGCTTCCATTTTTAGACAGCGATAATCGAGTATATTCAATTTAAACTGGCTATGATGTTGATACTTTAAGTTGTAGTATTCTGCCCATCTATCAGTGAATGTAAGAAAATGAGATGCTTAATGTTTTGGATCAATGAACAGTGTAAAGATGAGTACGTTCCAAGACTGATATTTGAAGGCTCCAAGTTTGAGTATGGCGAACCACTTGGATTTTTATGTGGCAAATTCCATTTGTGGGTTTTGGCTAGGGTCGTATTGTTCTTTGAGGAGAATGTCTTCAGTTAGGTTGTTTGATATCTTTGCTGAGCAGTTGAACCAAACTATTTTTAGATTCATTTTAAAAGTTTTTAACCAACTTAGAGCTGTTCAATATATTTAAATTAAATAAAGTAATAGGTCTTGTTTACATGCTTCAGAGAGAAATTTGGTACTTGTTACAACAGCAACTGATGGTTAATGCTATACATGGTGCCACTTTTAGACATCATTTTTATTACTTTTACTATCTCTTGGAACATTTAATTTGGTGGACAAAATGCAGGTAATGAATGTTTATATCATGCCTATTGGGTTTTTTCTGGGGTAAAGATCTCACCCCTAACTATAAGGTCTAGAAAAATGAGCAAGTGTTGCATCACTCTCATCACCATGTTTTTCTTTGTAAATTTATGTTCTTACTTTTGGCGCTGTCTGATACATAATGGATTCACTGTGATTCTTTTTTCTCTTTTTTATTTTTTTTTCCAAACTGAAGAATGACATCAGAATGCAGCTAACAAAAGCAAACTGTGGGTTAATTACCGGATATAATTGCAGCAGTGTTTGCTGGTTATATCTGCAGGGGAACCAATGAAGATTTGAATGTTTGATGTATTCTATCTTTTATCAGGGGAACTTGATTCTTGACTTGAGATATTAACTTTCTTCTCTTTCTTTTTCATTGGTTGTGCACAGCTTCAGTGGTCACTGGCAAGTCATGGGACAAACTGATTTTGAACAGTGACACCCCTGTGCTCGTGGAATTTTATGCAAGTTGGTGTGGACCCTGTCGCATGGTTCATCGAGTGATCAATGAGATAGCAACTGACTACTCTGGGAGATTAAAATGCTTTGTACTTGATGCTGACAATGACGCACAAGTTGCTGAGGACTGTGATATTAAGGCTGTACCGGTGGTCTTGCTGTTTAAAAATGGTGAGAGACGTGGTTCTGTTATTGGCACCATGCCCAAGGAGTTCTATGTGGCTGCCATTGAAAGGGTTCTGGCTTCATAGGCTCGACTTTGACAGCGAGCCTTCTGGATGGCAAAATGTTTCACTTATCAATTTTCAATATTTTATATATTGTCGCGTTCTTCCCTTTGCTTCCTGGGTGCCATTTTCATGGTATCTTTGCTACCAGAAAAAGAACACCCCCTATGGAGGAAGTAAAGGAGTCTTTCCCCCCAGCCATGGGGTGGTCATGTAATTTTCACTTTTGCCATTTCCCTGTGTACAGGAACCAATTCTTAAGTGTATCTAAGAATTTGTTCTTTTTGGCATAAGAGCGGTGGTATTCAAGAATGTATAAAACTGAATTTGGTGGCTTTGTTCACAGCTGCTTTCATTATACTGCCATCTGAAGGTGTATTTCTAAATGGCTGCTTGGTTTTTCTGTTCCCCCTCACCTCTTTTTCTGACTAGATATATTAAGAATTTGGATGGATTGAATCAGGCAGCATATATGCATTATTCTTGGGTCTATATGCATCTGTTTGTTATGAACTATGATGAATGATAACTCGCTGAGTCTAGTTGTGTGGGTCTGTGACCCTAGTGTAGGGGACGTGGAGGTCGAAGCAATTTCAGTTGCACCAATCTTATCCTTAAATTGGAGGTAAGTTTGAAGTCGCGAGGGTATTCAAATTAGATTGGGGACAATCTCTCTACCAATATAATATATATAATTATGATGAATGATAACAATAACATATTAAAATTACTTGAATAAATTTTGAAGGAGGTATTATGAAGTTTGTGGTTATATTTGAGCTTGTAAAGTCTATAATTTTATCCTTCTATTTCATCAGGGCTCAATCCCATATATGATATATCTCAATGCTCGAATAAGTTTGAGCCTTAATTCCATTCCCAACCTTAATATTGCTTGCTTTCCATCTATTGTTACGCACCCCATTAATACACCAAAGAATTACAAATTACCACAAAATTAGCAAAAAACATTATAAAAAAGAATAAGGTGCAGCCAAGCAGACAAATTGGATATGGCCAATTTCTTGTTTCTTGCAACAAAGAAGGATATGTTCAAAATAAATAAGTAAATAAATACACCGCACACACAAAAAGAAAAAGAAATATATACGGTTTAATCATTATTGCAGAAGGTACAATCAGTGAACATTGTCTTTCCACACTCTAATCTTGCAAGACAGTCATCTTTTTATTTCATTTTCATCCATTCCTATTCAAATGTCGGTTCACGCTTAATTCTTTTTGCTTTCTTTCTTTCTTTCTTTCTTAGTCAGAATAACTTGCAAGATGACTATAGTGTAAACCAAACTCCAAGAACAATACTTATTCAGTTCGTTTCGGGGAGGTATAATATTTTCAAGAGTCCTTATCGACTAAATAAAGTTCACATCTTCAGGTAAGTCTTCTTCCTCTTGGAATTCGTTGATATGGAATGAAATCCAAGATGGGTTTCTGAATTTTGAGAAGTTTTTGTTTAAAGATTGGATATTTAATTGCTTTATGATTTGCTCTTTAATTGTTGAGTCAAGAATAGGAATTTTTTTAATTTTTGTTGATTACGTCGGTAGTCTATCCATGTCGTTTTCTTGTTGATCTTTACTAGGTGTGGTGGTGCTGGGCTAAATTTCTTTGTAGCTTTCTTGAATTTTCTTTTCCTAATAGAATTATGTTTATATGAAAACATGTGAACTGATGTTAGGGAACTATAGCTGCAATCTTATTCCATTGTAATCCAACCTTTTTTTCCTAAGTTGGTTTTCAATTGACCTCTTTCCAAGGTTGTGAGCATTTTTGGTTCTTTTTGCCAACTTTGGATTCTTTTGGATATGCTTTCAATTTTTGAAAGGTGTTGTTGCCATTCTTCAGATACGTTGGCAAGAATGACTTATCACCAATCCTCAGTTATGTTAGGGAAATTAGTATTGGCGCACCAATATCATTATCATTACAGATGCTCTATTATTCGTAATTTTTCTTGGACGATGCATATCATATTTCGGAGCACCAATATCAATTCCATAAGATAGGTGTCGTATTGCTAATATTGAATGTTACCTATTTAGAAGATCTCTGGTTGTTGCTGGCAAGTAGTAAAGGCACTTATCTCTAGTTTAAATATCTGAAGTGGTCTAATTAAGAAAGTGTGACGGACCAAGCTGATTTGGTTTTGGCGTTTTTTCACAAGAAGTGGAACTGTGAGTGGAGATAAATAGCTCAAATACATGTAAAATCAAAGATGTCATTTTGTGCAAATGAATACCTGGGTAACAGAATTCAATCTTCTAGTTGAACTATAGTTCTTTATCGTAAGCATAGATCATCCAGAAGTTTTTTGTAAATTATTTTCTAGAATTCACAGTGTCCTGATTTATTCTGTTATGAGTGTTTATCTTTTTCTGAGTTTCTTTTGTCTTTTACATGAGGAAATTTGAAGTCATTTGCACATTTAATACAACAGTGATGTCAAGCTCAAATACATCTGCGCTGGCATTGCCATCAGAATACTCAGAACAGGGTGTGAATCAAATGGCAATCTCAAACTCAAATCCATCTCTACCTCCTCATCAAAGTAGGAATTCCTTAAATGGTTCTGTGGCAATTCTTTGGGACATTGAGAACTGTCCTGTGCCTAGTGATGTGCGGTCTGAAGATGTGGCTGGTAACATTAGGATGGCATTAAGGGTCCATCCTGTTATTGATGGAGCTGTCACTATGTTTTCTGCATATGGAGACTTTAATGCCTTTCCCAGACGAGTAAGAGAAGGTTGCCAAAGAACAGGTGTCAAACTCATTGATGTCCCAAATAGGCGGAAGGATGCTGCCGACAAGGCAATCTTGGTTGATATGTTCCTTTTTGCTCTTGACAATCCTCCACCATCATCCATCATGCTGATCTCAGGGGATGTTGATTTTGCTCCTGCACTCCATATTCTGGGTCAGCGAGGATACACTGTAATCCTTGTTATTCCTTCTGGGGTGGGTGTCTCGTCTGCTCTAAGTAGTGCAGGCAGGTTTGTTTGGGATTGGCCTAGTGTTGCTCGTGGAGAAGGATTTGTTCCCCCTGCCAAGGCATTAATACCTCCTTTTGCAGGTCCGGCAGGTATTTCTGGGTGTTTGATGGGATGCCAAATTGATGATAATGTGGAAGGTCAGAATGAAGAAGAATCAATTGTGTATAGGGGGGTCTCAAAAAGCTTTTACAATACTAGAGAATTTTCAATGGTATCACAGTCTCTGTCCGAATATAGTAGTAGTTCAGTATTAATGCTCCAAAATCCTGCAACTTCCAGATCACATAGCCTTCCCTCTGGTTTGAACAATGTTTCAACAGGAACTCTTTCTTCTAGTGAGCAGAATGACTTACCATGGGTGCAGCCTGGAGATATAAATGGTTTGAAAGGCCAACTGGTAAAGTTGCTTGAATTTTCCGGTGGTAGTTTGCCTCTAACCCGGCTTCCGGCAGAATACCAGAAAATTTGTGGGCGCCCTCTGTATGTTTCTGAATATGGGGCATTTAAGCTTGTAAATCTTCTAAAAAAGATGGCTGATGCTATTGCCATCGAAGGAAAAGGCCAAAGGAAGATCGTCTGCCTCCGTAACTCAAAATCTGGATCAGTTGGTCCTCCGGTGATTCAGGCAAGGAGGGAAAAGAAGGGAAAAGGGACTCAGCAAGATTACACAGACATAAAAAGTAACATCGAAATAATGGCCGGAGCTGGATCTTCAGATGAGATCTCAGATGATGAAAGGGTGGCTGTTGGGGGATGTGATGACAGAAAAGGAGAGAAATTTAATTCAGAGGTGACAGATCGTTGTCAAATTATTGACCATGCCCTCAACAAGTTTAAATATGAGCTTCAAGAAATTTTGGTCAGCTACTCTTGTCGAATTTTTCTTGGTTTTTTTGAGACAATATACCACCAAAGATACAAAAGACAATTGGATTATTTGAGCTTTGGTGTGAATCATCTGGAGGAGCTTCTAGAAAAGATGACAGATGTGGTGGTCTTGCAAGTGGAACCAGTAAGTAAAAAGAAGTTTCTAGTTGCTGTCGTCGGGTAGAAGAAAATTCATCTCCCCCCTGTGGTATGCTTATTGCTTCCTTGCATTGGTCATTGTTCTCCATTAACATGGAGTTTTATTTTGGAAGAGAGAATGCAACAAGAGTCTGCATTGTCTGCTGTTTAACTTGGTACTGTTGTGGATTTATTTTAAGTGATAATGTAGTAATACTCATGCAAGATTTCTGAATCTGATCCTACTAACGACCAAAGATGGGAGATCCTTCTGTACATTAGTTTTCATTTGACTATTGACTTGTAATACAAGATGAAAAATTCTCTCTTTTTAGTTATTTTGTGTGCAATAGAATGTGAAACTGAACAAGGAGACAAAATTGCTTTGTCATCATGCTTCACTTAGTAAAAACCCTGAGCCAAAAATGTGCTACAAATTCGATTTAATTGATGTGGTCTTATGTGGCCATGGTTATGATCCTGCTTCTAGATCTTCAGGCCCACTCTACATTGACAACAACTTTTCTCTTCCATCACCCAATTCTCGAGAATAATGTTTGTGTGATCATGATTCAATTAAGCTTGGTTTTTCTTGAATGGGTTGTAGTTGTTCGTTTCCTGCCTGAATGGCAACCTAGTAATGTTAAAGGGTGTCTAATACTGGTGTGAGGATACACTGTCAAGCACCAGACAGCAATGTGGAAAAATGGAGTGTTATGATAAGTTGTTTCTTGGTTAAACTATGTAGGATAAATAATGGGATTGCATGATGATGGAGGTGAACACTTTCAAAGGAACATTATGGTGTTCTTGGTGGTGGATGTCCGTCCTAGTAACCATCAATTAATAAGCCGGCTAAGGAGCAAACCTACATGATATTTATGAAGGGAAGATGGTAATAGCTATTGTGAGTTATTACTTCATCAAACTTGGTTTCTTGAACTCTTAGAAGCTTAC
>JACGDI010003141.1:1007064-1028887 GCA_014898725.1 Jacaranda copaia
TTTTTTCCCCCTCAAAATACGCGCGAAAATAGCTTTTTCAGTAATATTATTTGAGAAGGAATATTAGGTGAGTTATGAGTGTACCTACCTAATTGTTGAATAAAATGTTCCTAATTGAATAATTCCACGCATTTGTCTCATCAATCATATCTATTAACCATTCAGTCCTATAACCATTCATAGTTTGTCGTCTTTTTGGCCTGTCAATTAACCATTGCTTATTATATTTATAATTATGAATTATTAATGAATATTCAAATGTAACTATATATTTTATCTATTTATTTGAAAAGAATTGTTAATTTACTTAGTTGGATGTGATGATAACTAAATTCGTTGTAAAATATGAAGATTTATAACTCCATCTAAGTATTATTTTCAGTGAAAATTTTTGTTTTAGAAAAATGTTTTGAATGATGAGAGGGGAACAACATATAAATTGTCTTAAAACTAGGTATTCACTTAATCTTTATTTAAAATATTTGAGGAGAAACATATGATTATTGTTTTCATACACATTGTCAATGATGCGTGCAAAAATTACAAATAAAGGACCATAAATATTTTTTACAAATAATTTATAATTTTTCTCTCCTCACTTTGTAAAGTACCTTTTTCTAAGATAAATTTTTTTATCAACGACATATCAATAAAACAATACTCGAAGTTATTCAACCTATGTGTTGGGCCATTTATTTGTTTATTACTAGATGAAAGTGTTTCAATATTGTGTTGACTAATAGGAAGACATTTTGTTTATTTATTTATTTTAGTAAATTCAAATATTGATAATTTGTTAAAGCCAGTCTGCAACTAATCAAAGAAAACAGAATACCAGAAATACTTAAATACAGGGGAAAAAAATGAAAAAAGAAAAAGAAAAAAAGAAAAAAAGAAAAAAAGAATGGACTGATGTTTAAGAAGAATTAAGCGCGGGGATCAAACGGTTTTATTACTTTATAAGTAAGCCCACGCTTCTTACCTTTCAGCTTTCTCCTCCTTTAACCGAAATTGCAAAAGGTTACACGCAAATTTTCAATCCGTTTTAGAGAGAGAGAGATCTGTCGACCATATCTGAATAACTTCATTCCGGTAACCAAGTTCACGCACAATTCACAGTTTTTACACATATAGACACACTTCTGCATACCTGTATCTGTTTGTGTGAATGGTGCATACATCTCCGTATAATTATGTTTGGAAAAGAACTACAGAATTACTTTTGGAACATTAACTATTTTTCCTCTGCGCAGGTACGGATTCATGACGAAGTTTTATATTTCGCTGCTGTTCTTCGCGATTTTTCTCTTCGGTTATTCCACAGCTCTCAAGGTAATTATTCTTGTGCTGCTTCTGCGATATTTGCTGAATTCAGTGCGAAAAGAAAAGAAAAGGCTGAAAACTCGTGTTTTTTTTGTGTAAATTCATTTTTCTGTTTACTGACGATTTTATTTGTTTTTTCAAACGGTTAAGCAAGGAGAAACGTGCGTCGCGAACAGAAACTGCGACGCGGGGCTGCATTGCGAGACTTGCCTCGCGAATGGCAATGTCAGGCCGCGGTGTACCCGAACTCAGCCTATCGATCCTTTTTCTAAGGTTTTTCATTCGTAAATATAGTTATATCAATACTCATATGAAACGTGCCTAAGACTTTCACCACTACCTCCGTTCACATTGAATTAAACGCAGTATTTGGTATTTTATACTGTGAAATGGGGTAAAAACTTTTTTACTTATTCCAATCCCATAATATTGATTTGTATGATAATTTTGATATAATAAAACTTGCAAATTGTAATATTCATATGTTTTCTTTCCTGGTAGTAACTTTTTGAATGACTTAAATAAATTGATAAATATAATTAAGTTGACCAGGCAACACACTGACAGGTTATTTGTTCGTGGAAGGAGTTGATATTTTTTCATATTTTGGTTATTGTTTGATGGTTAATCTTGATACGATCAAATTTTAGGTGAAAAGATTGCCGTTTAATCGGTATACGTGGCTAACCACTCACAACGCCTTTGCTAGATTGGGGGCAAGGTCAGCAACAGGAAGCATAATTTTATCTCCACAAAATCAGCAGGACACTATTACCGATCAGCTCAACGTAAATCACTTAGTTTTATTCCTTTCTCTCTATGTCTATACGGTATTGCATATCTGTATTATGTTCATGTGAATGTGTGCTGTCACCAGAAAAGTAGCTGGTTCGGGTGGTTGGGGCTGTGCATGCTGTTGTCATCTATTTTGCTGTTTTATACTTACGATGGATGAATGTTTGTTGGATGGTTAAATATTCCACATCTTTAATGGTATTTAATTGACTTAATAAACAATTAAGCTTTGACCAATTCAATTAGACTGATGTTTTAAATTAGTAATTGTTGCCAAATGGTTCTGACATGATCATTAAAGCTGAATAAGCGTGTTAACCTTTACAGTTTAAAGTTAAGCGTTTTTCATCAGTTGACTGCTTTGGCAGCTTTAAAATGGTCTAAGTCTGTATTAAAGTGCAGGGGTAGGTGAACACTAGAAAGTTAATGTTGAGCAACAGGAATGCAAAATATTCATATCTTTATTATTCAAATGTTCAAGTACTTCCTTTTGGAATATATAAATCTACTAACACACAGCGGATAAAAGTTTGAATTCCATCCTAACATTCAACAATCAACGGACTTAGCTGAGTAACAACATACCATTGCATGTGATAAAGTTGCTGAGTGTTTGAAATGAACTCCTAGTTTTCTTGTACAAAATTAAATGCTGTTAACTACTACATGCTCTTGATTTCTAAAATTTATAAACATGCCTTGATCTCTAACCTAAGAATTTGGTTACTTTAAAGACATGTTGAGGGTCCTGGAACATGGGAACCCACTTTTCCTGGAAATTAAACATGCAACAAAGTCTGATGCTTTCAGAATGGGGCCTTTGCCCAAACCGGAGTGAGCTGATCTGAAAAATGTTGGATCTGTTACAAGATTTTCTAGATTGATCAGTTTCAGCATAAAGTTCTCTTTTCTGTGATTACGTTAGCTTGAGCATAACATTTGATAATGTATAACCTGTAAAATAATAAATAGTGTAAGAATTTCACATTGGGCTTGTCATTATGACATTATGTCAAATTAATTTTGTGCGCATTTGATAATTTTCACTGGAAATCAGTTTGATGTTTTGGATAATTTTTGTTGATTTTTTAAAACAGACGTGAGAATTTGTGCCTTAAGATTAAGTACTTGATTGACTAAGCAATACTTGACGGTTTCTATGTACACATGCATTGCAGAATGGAGTCAGAGGGTTGATGCTTGATATGTACGACTTCGAAAATGATATCTGGTTATGCCACTCGTTTGGGGGGAAATGCTACAACTACACCGCTTTTGTAAGTATGTGAAGGCTGTTATATCAGAACATAATGAACTGTATTTGTGATGAATTCAATGAGGCATTCGTCACAAAGTACACACCAGTTCGCTCATTCAGAACAAAAGTTATTGTACAGCTAGTTGATATGCTTGTGTCATTTTGACTCTAATCTGCTGAGTTTTGCTTACCAGCAACCTGCTCTAAATGTTTTGAAAGAGGTCCAACAGTTTCTTGAAGCAAATCCCACTGAAATAGTCACCATAATCATTGAAGACTACGTTACATCTCCTAATGGCCTGACAAAGGTTTTTAATGCCTCTGGGTTGCAAAAGTTCTGGTTTCCAGTATCACGAATGCCAAAAAATGGTGGAGAATGGCCTACAGTTGATGATATGGTTAGACAAAACCAGCGTTTAGTCGTCTTCACTTCTAAAGCTTCTAAGGAATCTTCTGAAGGCATTGCTTATGAGTGGAGATATGTAGTAGAAAATCAATGTGAGCCTTACTCTAGGAAACAGACTTGGGTGATGTGGAAAATAAAATCTTCAACCCTCATTTAATTGGATTCTGATCTTGCAGATGGTAATGGTGGAATGGTAGCCGGGTCATGTCCAAACCGTGCAGAATCACCTGCGATGAATGTAACATCAAGATCCCTTGTTCTAATGAACTATTTTCGAAATAATCCAAATTTGGCTACAGCTTGCGAACACAATTCAGCCCCTTTAATTAGCATGATGAACACATGTTATCAAGCCGCTGGTAGAAGGTGGCCTAATTTTATTGCAGTTGATTTTTACAAGGTATTTTGCTGGTTTAAGAAAATTTCACACGATATCATGCATTAAAACCATGTGAATTTCTATTTTCTCAAGTACTCATTAATGCTTGGCTAATATAAACCTTGCAGAGAAGTGATGGAGGAGGAGCACCTGAAGCAGTTGATACAGCAAATGGTCAACTAGTTTGTGGTTGCCAAACCATATCCTCTTGCAAGGTCTCAATTCAGACATTTTTACCTTTAATATTTATTAACAGTGTTCTTTCCTTAATTTATCAGCCTTATTTTCTGGTAAAAAAATTTATTATGCACAAATGCTTCAGTCTGGAATCATAATATGCAGGAAAATATGACCTTTGGAGCATGTGACGCACCACCTGAGGCAAGTATTGCCCCCACAGCAGCAGTCAAAAATGAAACCAGCTTTGGAAAATTTGACAGCAGACCCATTCAATTGCAATGGATATTCATTGTATTTTTTGCCGCAATCCTGTCATTGTGAATTCCAATTCTCATTCTCCAGAACTGTCTCTTCATTTTTTGATCGTTTGAAAGGATACATAGGAGTAGTATGGTATTTTACTGAATGGAGCCAAAAATATAGTTGGTACCCTGATTAAATTGCTGTTTAACATCTTGGTTAGAGGACTGATGAAATGTAAATGCAAGAAGAATCAGAAGATTACAAGGCTTGATAAACAGATAAAGTGGTTTCGTACTAAGAAGGAGATTACAAATAGCTAAGTGCAGCCCAGCATGTACTTTTTTGGGTCACGGGTGTAATACTACTTCGTAGGTAGGGCTGTCAATTAGTCGAATTCGGATCGGATCATGTTAGATTCAAGTTCGAATCCGAAAGTAATATGTTAGATCTAAATTCGATCCAACATCCATCGGATTTGTAGTTGGTATAACCATATATGGATTCAAATAAAAATCGGATATCCGTCGGATATCCAAAAAATTCAAATTCGAATATTTCAAAAATCATCATATATTTATTATTTTTCTAAAAATTTAATAAAGTCCAAATTCAAAACGTTCATTTTTTTAAAAAAATACACAACAAATTAATGAATAAATTTTCAAATCTATTGATCACTTAAAAGCAACAATAGAATTTAACTCAATTACATTCATTTACCTATTCATTACATTTTAGGTTCAATCGCTAATAATAGTACTTATTTGATATTATAAATACATAATTATACCTGATTCTTAGTTAATTACCTATAAACTCAAAGTTTTATAAAAAAGAAACTCATTCTAATCAAATCGAGATTTGTATTGCATTCGGTTCTTACTCATTATTCTTCCCACATAATTTTTTGTTATAAAAATAAAAAAAATAAGTGATATAATTATGATGTAAATAAGCTCGAAATCTAACAATTTATACAAAAAACATATGATTTCATATATTGCACAAGAGTTCATTACTTCTTTCATTCAAATATATACTTTGGCATTACTATAGGACTATGTATATGTATAATATTAAATATATTTGGATTCGAATTATTAATGGATCGAATCGAGCTATATCCATATTTGCTCCATTTTTTTTCGAATTTCAAACTTTTTTAATCGGATCACATTCATCGAATCTTTTATCGATTAAAGTTCTTAAATAACCGGATCAAATTCGAATCAAATTCATATTAAAATCTACTCTATTGATAGCTCTATTCGTAGGATACCCAAGACCTGGAGCAGTGTAGATCCAATATCTCTGATTGGGCCTCCAAGTACCTATCTAACACTCAATCCTGAGAATGTGCAAGGCAGTACCCATTTAGGTCCCAATTCACATACCCAAAGCCCAATATCGAAGCCCACTTCTTGGACAGACGATAAATCTGAAAACAGCAAATAGTGAAATAAAGCTAAAAGGATATGTAGAAGTATATCAAATTTGTTTCCCATTTCCTTGCATTTTTCAAATACCTCAACACCATGGATGAATTAGAAGCTATATTTGGGACGATTGTAAAGGTATACAAATCATTACTGGTTCAAGGCTTAGGGACCATGTTGGTTTTACGACATGTAAATCCGGAGGTCCAATGGACTTTGCTGAGATACTACTTTAGTTTATGACTTTCTTAATATTCTAGTTTATTTATGTCGTGAAATAATTCGTCACATTTTATTGATACATTTTCATAAAACTTTATTTGAATCTATTTTTTCATACTTTCTTTAGTTTCTATATACAGTTTGCTGCAAATGCACCTTGAATTCATTAGTATACAATTGCAATTAATTAGCGAGCAATATTAATTATACATCCCCAAGACCCCAACATTAGCGAGCAAAGCCAATTGTAAATTATACATCTCCGAAAAGCTCAAGACAATGCCAGAGAAGAACAATTAATTAACTAGAGCAATTAACAAGAAAAAAAAGATCAAGAATATAATTTTATAAATGGGAAAGCACAGGGCTCAAGGCTCCGAATCACGGAAAAAATCTTCAATTTCAAAGTAGATAACACGTCAAACCTGCAGCAAACTCAATTAAACCCTTCAAAACTAAGCACGCTTATCGAAACTAATTGTTTCCTTAATTGAACTAAGAACTATGGATTAAATTTAATCCTACTTTTGGTAGGGGAATCAGCGCCGGGGAATATGTTGTGGCCCGTGATATATAGCAAAACATAAATGGAGAATATTCCAATCTTTAACTTTTCATTATATATAAAAAATATATATATTCTTGAGCTGTGTATTTGAAAAATAAAATAATCCATGATACTTGTTTGCTTTAAGCGTAGGTCTATTGCTTTTATTCTATAATAATGTAGTTAAAATAACCAAAAAAGGGGAGACCAATGAAGTCCAAACTTTGGCATAATTGCAGAGTATCAATGTCTTGTGTTCATATTTAGAACAAACAAAGCATCAACATAATTTAATCTGCAAAGCATAGCTTTTGTATAATGATATATTATTATTATTATTAGTCTAAGCTCACTCTAATATGAAATCTTAAAGTAAGGATTATAACTTCTTTAGAAATTTTACCCAATTTATACTTAGTCGTCAACTTTAGTTTAAAATTCTACTACCACTTGCATTCTTAAAAAACAAAACCAAAGAAAGAATTAAAAGAAGGGAAAGGACTAAGATGCTGTGTTACACATATTACTCATTTGCGAATAATACAAAAAATAAAAAAAAATGGTAAATATGGTCGGATAACCAAAGATTCATTATTTAAATTTGAAAGGATCGACCACAAAGCTATTTCCTTCTAATCACTGTTTTGAAAACTAGACCGGTCCGACCGGTCGATCTAATCACTGTTTTGAAAACTAGATCGGATCGACCAGTTCGACCGGTCCGACCGGTTCGACCAGTCCGACTGGTAACCGGAGGCCAGTCTGGTCCGGTTGAGCCATAAAACCGGTCATGGTCAAAATCAGACCGGTTCAACCGGTTCAGTTTTTTTTTTATTTTTTTTAATTTTGAATTTTTTTTTAAAAGAGAAAATTATGTTGAAGATGATGATTAAAAATTTTAGATATATAATTTTTTGAAACATAAATTTATTTTTTTTGAAATTTAATGAAGTGGTAGTTATATACCAATATTTATATTTAATTTATTATTTTATTTTGTTTAATATCTCTAAAATTATATCAAATATTTAACATAGAATAATTTATTTTTACTTGAGTTGAAGTATGAAACAAATGATTATTTAAATTAATGTGAAATATTATTTTTTATTTATTTATAGTTAACTAATTTTTAAACATTATTATTTTCTAAAAAATGTACTTCAAAATAAGTAAGTTAATTTTTTTTTCAAATAATATTCTTTCTATATTAATGAAAGTTTTATTTTTTAGTAATATTAAAATATTATATATATTTATAAAATTAAATATAATTATTGTGTTATACCGGTTCGACCACTGGTTGAACCGGTTGAACCAATAACCAGTAATGTTACGAGTTCAGTGTTCGATCCGATTTTGAAAACATTGCTTCTAATCAAAGTATCGGAGTGGAGAAGAGTTGGAAACTTTTCAATGGATACACAATATCAACTAATCACTAAACAGTTTGCTTTTCATTGTTCTGAATGTTTTGGAGGGAAAATAGTTTGCAAGAAGGTGTTATTTGTGAGTAAGGTTGGACGTTGCAATGGATGTTTAATTTTATTTTGAGAAGTGATTAAAGATTTTTTTAGAATATATATATATATATATATATATATATGCTTGGTTTTGTTTTTACTATACATGCGAAATTAGTATAATTTAATTTTATTGTTAGTCTGCTAGAATTTGTGTTTTTTTATTAATTTGTTTTGTATGCATAGTACTAATGAATGCGGAAAATATATATCTATGTATATATACATAAAATTAAAATTAGTAGGATGAGGATATTTTGGATATGATTGTTGTATTTTGGAATCTGGCCTCATGCACAATATCAAAAAAAGTGAAAGAAAATCTCAACAATCATAACAATTAAATAGCATATACTAGTAAAAATAAAATAATATATATATATATATATATATACACTAGTAATTTTAGTAAACTCATAGCGTGTAATAAAATTTTTATAGTGTAAAATAAAAATATTTATATTTATGCAATTCTACAATTTTTTAATAATTTTAGTGTATTTATTTGAATTTTTATGATACATCAAAGAAAAAAAATATGATGAAATAAAATTGAAAAATAAATTAATGAATCTGTTGATTCCGGTTTTCTTCATCCTTTCTACTTTGACTGCATCCATTGCAAATTGCATATGCCCACTTATTTTATGTACAAATAAATAACTTACCGTTAATTTAACAATATAAGTTATGAAATTAAAATTATTGAAATCTTATAAGCCCTATAATTTTAAGTACAAAAAAAAATACTTAAAAAATTTTAGATTTCAATTACACATGATATGTTATAATTAAATTATATGAAATTGTAACCACTACAAAAAAATATAATATTAGTGACAAATTAAAAGTTGCCACTAATAACATGCATGCATTGAATGATATTAACTTTTATCTTCTCATTAATGATAATTTTGGAGTAACAAGCTAGAATTTCCGTCTTATCATAGAATGATTTAATAGTGACAAATATTAATGTTTTAAACTATCACCATTAACAATTAAAGACACCCTATGGTCACCATTAAAAAGATAAAATAAGGCAAATTAAGAGGGGTCACAAATTATAGTGACAATTTTTGTAACACTAATTGTCTATGGTGATAATTTTAACACTATTCTTGCCACTATTTAGTTTGTAAAAAATATTAATGTGACAAAATGAAATTTTTTATCACTTAATATACATAATTAATAACAACTTTTGCATTATTACTTACTATTTTATCACCGATTTAAATTTTTTTTAATGAACATATCTAAAAAATAAACCACAAACACATCTTCCTTTTGCAATCAGATAGATTTCCACTGTGTTACGTAGCCAAATCCGCCACCTCACTGGCAGGGCAACATGGTGATAGCCCCACCAATTTATATCACAAAAAAATAAATAAAAGATAACCAAAATATGTCGATGAAAAATTTAAAAACGTCACGTTAATGGATCATATCATATAAATTTTTCTACTATATATAAATATTGATGTAAAGATGACATAGACTTTATTAATTGTCACAACTGTCATCTACAAAGTGAACTCAATTATTTAATAATCGGACCCTCCAAAAAAAAACTTTAATATAGGGCGAATCCACCACTAAATTAGGCTTTTACTCACTTTACACCCTAATATGACCGGGTGGAAATAAAACATATTGTTCTTAAGCGATAGAAGGTAGCAGCTTTAAAAGGTAGGAAAAAAAGTACATCTTTTGCCCTAACCGAATCAATTAGTAAACTATATATGTGAGAAGTTAGGACAGTGCATATAATCTAAGCTTGGCTTTGTTTTGTCCCTACCACTCATTTGGAAAAGAAAATATTATTTTATTAAGATTATGGGACTGCAAAATGTGTGGATTTCAAATGATGTAAAAAAGATTAAGTTTGACCCATTAAGAGGGTTGATTTGATCCAACTATTATAAAAAAGATTAATATTTAAACTACTTGTTTTGGGAGTGTATACATATGACATGTAGTTATAAAATAAAATATAAATTGAAATAGAAGATTTAAAATATAAATATGTGATTTGAAGTAATTATTTTTAAAAATAATATTATAAAATTGGCATATGCAAACCATTTCTGATGATAACTAATGGATTTGTATCATAAACAACAGCTCTTTTCATTTTATTTCTAAATTATGACACAACAATCTTTAAAGATTACTGAAAAATAGGGTGAACCAATCGTAAAAAATGATTTGAATTTGAGTAAATTCCTTAAACTTACTTCGTAAAGTTGGCAAAAATTAATATAATACCCATCACAAATATAGCACAAAAATTTTACCATGCAAATAGACTCGAATTTATTATAGGAGTCAAACCTTAAAAAATCAAATATGGAATAAATAACGTTAAAATTTATTGCAATTTTACATTAAAGCTTACTTGGCATAGTTGTTGAAGCAATGCTAGATATTTATTTGTAATCAAACAACGTATTCATCCAAATAGCATATAAATTAAATGAGAATGTATTATGATGATGAATATATAACAAATTACGTGCGAAAATATAAGTATAATAAAAAGGCCAGTCAACCTTTTCAAACAGTTAAAAAAGAAAAAACTCATATTTTGAAAATCAAATCGGATGTCAATCTATTTCGATTGAAGTGTAAAAACAGGTGATAGTCAAAACCGATCAAAACTGGACCGATTCAATCGATTTACATTTTTTTTTTGAAAATTTAAAATTTTTTAAGAAGAAAAAATAAAAAAAAAAGCGAAATTATGAGTTAAAAATTATTATTAAAAATTTTGGACATGTAATTTTTTGAAACATGAATTTATTTTCTTGAAATTAAATGAAAAGGTAGCTATATATGAATGCTTAAGTTTAATTAGTTATTTTATTTTGTTTAATCTCTCTTAAATTATGTTGAATATTTAGTATAAAAGAACTTATTTTTATTTTGAGTTGAAGCAAAAAATGAGTAATTATTTAAATTAATGTGAAATATTATTTTTTATTTATTTATAGTTGATAAATTGTTAAATAGTATTATTTTTTTTAAAATATACTTTAAAATAAGTATGTTAAATTTTTTTTAAATAATACTCTTTTTATATTAATTGAATTTTTTTATAATATTAAAATATTATATATATTTATAAAATTAAATATAATTATTACGCCATTATGAAATTATACCAATTTAACCAACAGTTGAATTAATTGAATTGATTAAACTAATAACCAATAAAATTACTAAATTATTGTTGGATGTGATTTTGAAAACATTGAGAAAAAAGAGAAGTTCAAGATTATATTAGTGAATTGTTAATCTAAAAAGTTGGATAAACTGACAGAAACCGACCTCTCTCGTGACATCAAATAGACATGTTGGGGGCCACGTCGCTTTATATAGGAAATATACCCTAAAGGCCACACGCTCCAACAGTCCAACCTTTTTTTCTTCTTTATCAATTAATATTTATTGACTTTCTGGTACAAAGTCCATTGGCCACCAGAATTTTAGTTTTATTTTTTATTTTTTATTTTTTGGGTTCTAAATAGGATCTTTGTCTACAGTTTGTCTTCATGCATGTCTACGATTCATGCAAAAGAAGAAGTTTCATTTTTCTTGCACTTAGTTTCAACCACTCGATTGAGACAGCAAAGGAAATTGAAAAGGAAGAAGAGGAAAAAAAAGAAGAAGATGAATAGTGATTTAAATCAATCTGGCTGTTTCTCCAACAAGAAGTCCTCGAATATTTTATTTTATTTCATTTTAAGATTAAGAGGATGAAATAAATAGAGTTTCATCCTCACAAACTGATAGAGAAAAGAATTTTTATTTTTATTTTTTAATTTAACAATTGATCACATATTGCGATTATGATATTGATGAAAACATTATGCTAAAATAAAGCCCTATTATTGTTCTACTATGAAAAGCATTTCACACTTACATAAGTTAAATATGTTCGTCATATCATCGACGGTCTTATCCCATCCCATTAATATTGGATGGAGGGTTCAAAATACGTTATAAACTAATGAAGCATGGGATTATGAGGTTCCCTCCTTCAAATTCTGATGCTATACCCTCTTGGTTAAGACTAAGGGACATCTCATATATGGTATGGGTTCTAAATATTAGGTCTCACACATGTCACTCCAAGCTTGGGAGAGAACAAAAGTTAAGGGACATTAATTCAACAAAAACAAATTTGAGAAGCGTATATATTGGCTTTTTGCAGTGGAACTTTTTGGGAAAACACTAAGTAAAAAAAACTGCAGCATCATCATATTTATGATTATTAATCATAACCAAATTCATTGTCAAATATAAATGTCCAACTACATTAAAATATTATCCACCAATACATATTTGAGGGAAGGTTTTATTCTTTAAAAAAAAAATTGCTTCAAAAGATAAATAAAGACAACCTAATAGCTATAAACTATGTCAAAATCATCAACATCTGTAACGCTAGATAAAACTGCGTATTAATAGTTATAATTCTTAATTCGACTCCCAAAAAGTTTTGTTAGGAATTGTTTCTTTGATGGCATTTTTGAATCATCAATGGATTTTAATTGGAAATATGCCAAACAACCCTTATAATATAACCTCATTCATCAGATGAACTATTCTTTCTACGTTCTTTTGTTTGATGTGTGCGTTTTCCGACAGGCCACCAAAAGAAATCCAGGCTGGATTTCGTTGTACCAAGTTAAAACACATAATGCCAATGGAGATTGTCACATGTTAAAAGTTTTTGGTGCGAGAAATGTAGCAAAGTCATTCAACCCAGACAACATCTGCAACAGTAGTGGTGCATGGGAAAAAAAATAAAAATCAAGTGTAAAGTCGTGTTCAAAAAGGACGGTGAGGAAAGAACATAGATGTTTCCCCTATACTTAAAAGTAATAAATTTAATTAGGAGCTAAATTAAAGAGCTAATCTCAATGCACATTAGGATGTGGACTTTTCTAAGTACATTAATATTATTCTGTCCAAAATTTGCAGTCGGAACATCTTCCTATTCTCTTTTTTGAGTTTGTTGTAAGATAAAATTTTTAAAGAGATATTTAGTGTTCAAATGGGAGCTATGTGCAAAAGTAACCAACACATGTAAGCCCTCATTAGAGAACTAAGATTAGTCTTCTATGGCAACCTAAGCCAAAGAAACTCTCTCGACATATATATGCATATATATAAAATGGGATATGTTGTCACATATAACATTTCAGTTGTATTTAGGCATTGATTTGTTGATAGACGTAGATGAGGAATTTCGTCCCAATAAAAATGCTCAATGACTAAGAAAAATGGAGCAATTTATATGTAAATTATTCAACTACCCTCGTCTCGTTCGATTGAAATAAATTTGAGTATATATTATCACTAGATATTATATATACAATAATTTATCAAAAAATATAAAAGAAATAGAGATAATAAATACTTGTTTGGTTCCGTAAAATATCTAAATAATATTTCATTTTCAAATATAAATTTATAATTATTTTTTTATTTTTTTAAATTTGACAAAAAATAGAAAATAGCTTGGAAAACATATCCAAACTAGCTGTAAAAAACCTGGTAGCAACTAGCTCATCTACATTTAGGCAAATTGAGGGGAGCAAGATTCAAAAGGGAAAAAAGAAAAAATAAAAAACAAAATCCAAATGCACAGTCCAAACTATTAATATCACTATATTTATTAATAGATTAGTAAAAGTGCATTGGGTGTAAAGAGGAGGAATGACAAGACACTCGTGTGGAAGTAGAGGAAGGAACAGAACACAAGAGGGACTTGCGCTGGCTCCTGGCTGGGCCTTAGCTGGGCTGGGGAACACGTGCCAAAGAGTTTGGCATCACGTGCACCGGCGGGAAACCGTACCGCCAATGCTGCCTGGTTGACCACAGACAGACTAGGTCCTCTTGGGGAGGCGATGCCCCAGCCGCCCCACACGCCTGCCCCCGCCGCTGAACCTCACCCGCCACACTCCCCTCAAATCAATGTTTCTCTAGTGCCATCTCTAATGTATTATCTACATATTCAAAAATTTAAGAGTTATAAGGATTTTAAATCATATATTTACGAATATAAAATTAAATTGATTATTATTACATGCTGCAAGTTGGGGATAGAAATTGCGAAATCTTTACCAAAACATTAGTCATGCTTAGAAAAATTCTATTTTAGATATTTTTAATCTTTAAAGAAAATTCACATCCCTTATTAATGCTCTAAGAGCGCACTAATAGAAAACCTTATAGAATGGCAAATATGATAAGGAGAGAATTATTAGAAGACTTAAATGCCCGTGCTCTTAATCAATTTCCCAAAATTACCAAAGGATTCTCCTCCCTCCTCTCCTGGTCGACCTGACCACCCAACTCGTACCCATGACAAAAGATGATCTTGACCCTCCGTCTCTTGCCACATGTATGTCCTAGATAATGGCCACGTAAAATAATATTTAGCCAACTCAACCGTTAACTATAAACACTCCCTCATTTAATGCTCAAATGGACATCTAATGACATTTGCTTTTAATCTCCATCTCTAATATTTCTACCTAATGACCTTTAGAACTCACGACTGACTTAATTCGTTGCCCAATAAATACTCGCCTGTGTTTTCGTCATTGGTTGACCTCTCAATTAGCGATAATATAATGACGCTATTCCTTGTGACATCAAAATATAACAGATATAACTCGATGGAATAGACTATTGAACCTTATGAACTTGACCTACTGAGGAGTTAATCAATATAAAATACTAGCTCCTGTTAAAAAAAGATATGGAACGACATATAAATTAACTTGATCATTAGCTCTACGCAAGCGTGTCCTCAAAGCAAAACTCCTATACAATTCAATAATTTTTAAAAAGATCCTCAAATTCAATTTTGTGTTTGATTATGATTGATATGCATGATTAATTTTCTTTTTTTTTTGTGTATATATTTGATGCTGCTGGAAGCTGCGTATAGAGAAAAGGGGGTTATGCTACGGGTAAATCGACTAGGGAGGTCGAGTACTCAGGATTGTATATATCTTGGGGCTTGAGATTTGTAACCACAACACACGTCAAACTAGCCGAGGTGCCCCCGGCTAAGGCACTCTGACACTCAAGTTAGTTCTAGTCTAAATATGAAGATTGAACAGAATACAGAAAATATAAGGCTTATAGTGTATTAGGTATTACTTTGAGCGTAGTTGAGTTGGAAGTATTTATAACCTTTTTCAAGCGTGATTTGACCCTGGTACCCTTATTAGGTGTACTGGCTTTTTGTCTTTGCCAAGGAGTTGTGGTCATTTCATGTCTAGATCTTGGTATTGTTCCAGGTGGCTAAATCTCTTATTTTTCCGGATGAACAGTACCAGTGGAGGCGTGCCTCTGCCAAAGTTGGTGGTAGGGTTGGCAGAGTTAGTGGCAGCGGCTGTACAGGCTGTCACGTGTCATTAATACGGAGGCATGCAGCCTGTTAAACTAATAAATGCGGCAGAGATCCGAGTCAACGCCGGAGTGGGTCTTGAGGTCGATACATGTCGATCAAACCTGAATATTAGAACTTTTGGAGTGGTCCTGAGGTCGATGCGGGTCGACCGCGGACCTTACCAAGTGAGGTCGATCAAACAGACTTACTGTTGGGCCTATTGGACTGTTTCATTTGATGTTTAGTTTGTTGGGTCTATTGAATTATCCCATATCAATATTTATTTCATACTACAACTTTAATAAATCATTTGCGTGATTATTAGTTAATAAATTTAATAAGTTCATATCTCGATGCAATAAAAATATAAATTTTAAAAGTCCATAAATAAATATTCTAAAAACATAAACTCTATAATATGGAATCAAATCCTTCTTCTCAATTGGGAATGGCTTCGTATGCTCCTTACTTCGATTAGGAACAAGGGAACGGATAACATATCAGCAAAAATTAATCAAAAACAAGAAAGGGGAGCAGAAATATTCCAAGTCTTAACTGGTGAAGGGTAAAAATAGATTCTCTCTTCGCTCCAATTGGGTGATGCAAGTGACATCAGTGGTTGGAATGTCTTGGGGGCCCACTTGATCAACATCGTAAATAACTTTGGTGGGTTCCACCCAACATGCCCAAGAGAAAAAGAAAAAAAAAGGGTCGAAAAAGAGAAACACCATCCATCCGCCCGTCAACCGTGATGTACTATAAATACAATGTGTTATTGTTATCCACGAGAGAAATTGTTGGGTTCCGAATAAATAAATAAAGTTAGGGCCGGCGGAGACTGGAGAGAGACAAGCTGTCCCCCGCACATTCCTCTGTTCATCTTTGACCTTTGACTGTTAGTCACTTCTCCCCACTCACCCACCCATCACCAGACCCCACTGCCAAACAAAAACCCCATGCTAGCTGTGCTTCATCAATACTATTAGTGTCTTTGACTGTTTTAAATCTCGCTTTAATTATTTGGTAGTGAGAAACTTCTTCTCCTGCAACGGTTTACAAAGTGTTTGTCTAAATAAATTTTGATAATTTATTTTTTAAATTAAAAATGTTCGTTGAAATATTAAAACTAAGTTAAAAATATAATCTTAATATCTTATTTGAGAGATTATAAGTTATTTTTTGACAAATTTTATTAAATACTTTATAATATCTTATGAACTTCTAAATATTTTATAAGATATTTTTAAGAGTTTATACGCTCAAACAAAACACTCCCTTAATTTGCAGTACAATTTCACTAAGCATCGACAAATTGTGTGGGATTATATGTAATCATATGTACTTCAGCTTTTCCTTACATTTGCTTGCATTGGACTCCAAGATATTTTTGATTTCCTATAGTTATTGGAATGATTATTTTTCATTTCTTTGAAATTGCTCGTCTGGTCTACTTCCTAGCTTATCAGCACTTAATTCATCCAACCAACCTATGGGGGTTCGCCTTAAAGGACATTGATCAGGTCAAGAATGCCCAATGGCAAGTATTCAAACTTTTCCACATTTAGTTGTTTTACGAGATTGAATTTGAAAAAACTGACGAGTTCTTACATAAATGTTAGAACTCAACTACATTGTTATCAATGAAGAGTTGAACACATCCCCAACCCAAACCATAATGTACACCCAACTAAATGTTTCATTTACTACAATTGCTATGACCTCTCTTTTTCTCTCTCTAACACCAGTTTGCTAAAGCCACAATTAAACAGAAGGACAATTTTGTCATTTTCCTCTCTTACTCCTATACCTAGAGATCTGTCGAAAAGATAATCCTCAGGATTATCCTCATATATAGAAATTGTTTCTACTTTGATGCATGCATATCTTAAAGTCTTGTTATCTTGCAGATTTGAAATTTTCATGTAAGCCATCAAAAACATAATTGTTCTTCTGAAGGCTAGCAGTCAGCTTTGGATCAGTAGTGGCGCATGCTTCCCAGAGTAGTGCTTGGGGACCTCTGGCTGGTGCCCAGTGAGTCCATTTTGGGTGAAATAATGCGACTTACAAGTATATGTATATTGCGATTGTGATATAAAGAATTATTGGTGTTTTGTTGAGTGGCCAATTGGTCAAATAATATTTTTCTCACACTTATATGTAAAATTTAAAATTTGAATTATGATAAATTTTAATGTATGTGTGTATGTATAAATAAAAAAAGGAAAAAAAAAAGGGAAAGAAAAGAAAAGAAAACAATGGCTGGCAAGGAACGGAGAAGGGAATTTTGCAGGATTATGAGTTAACCACTACATAAGCTGAATATTTTTTTGGTCATAGTCCGATGAGCGAGAAATGGAATCCGGCTATTAATGAGAGCAAGAGTGGTGGTTGAGAGAATTTATTACTTCTTTTCTTGTTGTGTAAACATGAAGGCTTATGATCACATAGTTGAAAGATAAATTAATGATTCAAAATTTAGTTAAATAAAAAATATATATTTAAGTGGATGATATGAAAAATTTTAAATTACAAAACAAATGTATATGAGCCCAATACAAGATATAATCTTAACAAAATAAATAAATAAATAACATTTTCAACTCATACCATATTTATGATTTGATAACATCTTTGAGAAGGGAAAAAAATAGCAAAAATTACTAAAAATTTTCTTAAAATAAACTTTCATTATTTATAGAATTTAAAAAATTATTTTTTAATCTAAAAACCCATTCATACAAATTTATTTTTCTAAAAAGCCCAAAATATTAACTTTTATTGTATTTCTAGACAAAATTACTCTTAAATTTGTTATGTAAAAGAAATTATTTATTAATATTTACCTTTAAATTTTATTTTGTTCTGTACTCTCTTATTTGTAGTAAAAAAAATTACAAAAATCAAAGAATTTTAAAAATTTTAAATTTTTTTGTTTTAGTTTATTTGTTTTTAAAAGTAAAATTGTCTCTACCATAATTTTTATATTTTGAAAAAATTTAAAAATATATCTCTCCAAAAAAATTTAATTTACTAAAGTTCAAATACAATTATTGATATCGATCAATTTTAAAAATCTAAAGAAAAATTCTCTATTGATAAGTTAATTCAGTAATTTAATAAATCAAGCATAATTTAGTCAAAGAATTAGTTACTGAGTAATTTGAAATAATAAATTGATAGAATTGTTATTTTAAATTGAAAAATCTTTTATGGATTGTTTAAAGATAAAAGCATAATTTAGGAGTTTTTAATAACTTTTTTCAAAAATATGAAACAATTTAATTGGGAATAACAAAAATAGTCGGAAATATGTGATTATTATAACAAAGAATGCGCATTTTTATCCGTAGTCGTGTGTAACCAACCACTTTATCCAACTATCAATTTTTTTTTTATCAAATTACCTTTTCTGCAAAGGATTTTAGTTTACCATAACTCGATTGAACTTATTACTAACCCTTTGACCGTTCTATTTTAAAGTAAGGGGAAATGAAAATTTTGATTTCTCAAATGGACATATTGGATTCTTTATACTGATAGATAGATCGATCTGTAGATTTACATTTGAGATTTTTCTACAGATAGTAGCGGTATCCACCCCTATGGTCATGTTCCATTCGAAGGAATAAAATAAAAATTATCTTTTGAAGAGATAGTTGAGTGGTTAATAGTCCTAATCTTTAAAATCGATATAGTTTGCTAGAGTTAAAAATATGGATGCATCAGACCAACAAAGGCAAAAAGGCAAAGGACTCACGCAATCAACCTCAAAACAGTAATAAACGGTGAGCATGAGGACCATTTAATTTAATTTGAAGTGATGTGAACAGAACTAAGATATTGGGAAGAAATAAAAGGTGAGGCTCATCCCCACGCAGCCCCCACACACATTCCCTTTGACCATCGACCCTCCAGCAACCTAACCATGGTTAAAAACCCAACTATTTCCCTGAGTAAATGAACCACACGTGTGACGGATGAAGGTAATGCATGTAGTACAAATCGGTCAGAATAAAAACGCAGAGAAATGTCCCTCTGTTCCTATTTCGTATATAATCCATCACTCCCCCAACAAAGTGAAAGACAATTTGCAGTCCTCTCTGATTTAGTATTACTCTTTCTCTAGTTCTTGTCTCTCCTTATATTCTTTGTTTGTGTTTTTGTTTCTTTTCTTGTTCCTCAAACATTCACGAAATACGTATAGAGAGGAGGAAAGAATAAAGAAAGGAGCGGGTGAGAAGAACATGCCTGCGAGTTTGGAGCCATTGGATATCGGCGTGCAGATCCCATACCATTTCCGGTGCCCGATTTCTTTAGAGCTGATGTGTGACCCCGTCACTGTTTGTACCGGTCAAACGTACGATCGTTCCAGCATAGAATCATGGGTGGCCACTGGGAATACCACCTGTCCTGTTACCCGGGTCCCGCTCATGGATTTCACGCTCATACCGAACCACACTCTCCGGCGGCTTATTCAGGATTGGTGCGTCGCGAACCGTTCTTTCGGAGTCGAGCGGATACCTACTCCGAAGCAACCCGCCGATCCGATTATGGTTCGGACTTTGTTGAATCAAGCGTCTTCCGTATCAGGTCCATTTAGCTTGAGGATTTCAGCTTTGAGAAGGTTGAGAGGACTGGCGCGTGACTCCGATAGGAATAGGTCCGTCATTGCTGCTAATAATGCACGCGAGATTTTGCTGTCCATTGTGTTCGCGGATGTTGGTTCAGAACCGTCTGAGTTGAATCTCGAGTCACTCGCGATTTTGTCGATGTTTACGCTTTCTGAATCAGAGTGCTTGTACGTCGCTCCCGACTTGGACCGTGTCAGGTACTTGGTGAATTTACTGTTCCATTCATCAATCGATGTTCGAGTCAACTCGGCGGCGGTTATTGAGATTGTTGTGGCGGGGATACGGTCGTCGGAGCTGCGTACGCAAGTCAGTAGTGCTGAAGGAGTGTTCGAGGGTATCGTCGGTATTTTGAACTATCCTTTGGCTTATCCTAGGGCGTTGAAGATCGGAATTAAAGCGTTGTTCGCTTTGTGTTTGGTGAAGCAGCACCGACAGAAAGCGGTAGCAGCGGGGGCAGTGGAGGCTTTGATTGACAGATTAGCCGAGTTCGAAAAGTGCGACGCCGAGAGAGCACTGGCGACGGTGGAGCTGCTCTGCCGGATTCCGTCTGGTTGCGCGGCGTTTGCCTCGCATGCGCTGACAGTTCCGCTGCTGGTGAAGATTATTTTAAAAATCTCGGATCGGGCCACGGAGTACGCTGCCGGGGCGCTGCTCTCGCTTTGCTCGGCATCCGAGCAAACGCAACGCGAGGCGGTGGCGGCCGGCGTGTTGACTCAGTTGCTACTGCTCGTTCAGAGCGATTGCACGGAGAGAGCGAAACGGAAAGCGCAAATGCTGCTGAAGTTACTACGGGACTCGTGGCCCGATGATTCCATTGTCAATTCGGATGATTTTGCTGGAAGCGACGTCGTTCCGTTTTAATTTTTCCTCCTTTTTTCTTTTTTATTTACCCCCCAAAAATTAAATCTATATTTTGTTGGTTAGGTATAATGGAAAAGGAAAATGGCAGTTCTTTAAGAGAAAATTAGTTAAGAGAGCTTAGATAGGGTACATAAGGCAGCTGGTGTATGTATTTGTACGTAACCTTTTTGTTTCCCTAAAAATATTTTTTTTAAAGAAAAAAAATATTTTTATGTGTATTTTTCTTGCTTTATAAATGGAATCACATTTATTTTTTAGAATTAATGATTTAAAATGTAGCATTCAAGATAATTGTTGATTTAAAAAATGATTAAATTCATTTATTTGTTTCAGAGAAAAGAAAAGTTTCTAAGGGGATCTTTATTGTAAGATTCAATTGGGAGATTCATTTTCTCGTGATAAATTAAATATCTCTCGTACTTGTTACGTTATTTGAAGAAACCGTACATCCTGACCTGTTTGATAAAGATGTCTCAAATTTAAGAAGGCGCATTTAATTGGATACATTATATTTGATGTGGTATTTCAAAAATATTTTCAAGTTAAAAATATTCATGATTTGAAGTTTTGCTCTATTATTTTGAGAGTTTCAATAGCTC